>PVKS010008919.1:0-66181 GCA_004027875.1 Aplodontia rufa | reverse complement strand
TATAGTCCTTGAAACCCTTGCCAGAGCTTTCAGACAAGAGAAGGAAATCAAAGGAATTCGAATAGGAAAAGAGGAAGTCAAGCTGACTCTATCTGCTGATGACATGATCCTATACCTAGAAGACTCAATAAGCTGTACCAGAAGACTTCTAGAGCTTATACACTATTTTAGCAAAGTGGCTAGCTATAAGACCAAAACCAATAAATTATTAGGTTTCCTATACTCCAGCAACAAGTCCACTGAAGAAGAAATCAGAAAGTCCTTCCCATTCACAATTTCCTCAAAAAGAATAAAATACTTGGACATCAATCTAACAAAGGATATTAAGGACCTCTACAATGAAAACTATCAAACATTAAAAAAAAAGAAATTGCAGAAGACCTGAGTAGATGGAAAAACATTCAATGTTCTTGGTTAGGCAGAATCAATATAATCAAAATGGCCATTCTACCCAAAACCCTACACAGATTCAATGCAATTCCCATCAAGATACCAATGACATTCTTCACAGATATAGAAAAAGCAATTCTCAATTTCAAATGGAATAACAGAAGGCCCAAAATAGCCAAAACATTACTAAGCAAGAAAGAAGAGCAGGAAGTGTCACAATTCCTGATCTGAAATTATACTATAGAGCTATAGTAAAAAAAAAAACAGCATGGTATTAGGATCATAACAGATATGATGACCCATGGAACACAATAGAAGATACCGAGATGAACCCTCAAATCTTTAACTATCTGATATTTGTTAAAGTGGGCAAAGCATAGAGTAGAAGAAGAACAGCCTATTCAACAAATGGTGTTGTACAAACTGGACAGCCATATGCAGACAACTGAAATTGGATCCTTATCTCTCTCCCTGCACAAGAATCAAATCAAAATGGTTCAAGGATCTGGAAATTAAACCAGCAACTACACAATTGCTTGAAGAAAAAGTAGGATCAACACTATACAACATAGGTGTCGGCACTGCCTTTCTTAACGAGACTCCCATAGCATGAGCATTAAAATCAAGAAGAAATGAATGGGATACCATTAAACTAAAAAGCTTCTGCACAGCTAAAGAATTAGTCAACAGTGTCAAGAGAGAACCTGCAGAATGAGAGAAAATGTGCCTGCTACAACTCGGACAGAGGGCTAATAAACAGAATATAAAAAGAACTCAAAAAACTGAGCACCAAAATCACAAATAATCCAATCAATAAATGGGCTAAGGACCTAAATAGAAATTTCTCAATGGAGGAAATCCAAAAAGCCCATAAATATATGAGAAAATGCTCTACATCACTAGCAATCAGAGAAATGCAAATCAAAACTTCACTGAGATTCCATCTCACTCCTATCAGAGTGGCAAAACTGAAGAATATGAACAATGACGGATGCTGGAGGAGTTGTGGGACGAGAGGAACACTGTGACACTGTTGGTGGGACTGTAAGCTTGTACAGACACTCTGGAAAGCAGTGTGGAGACTCTCAAGAAACTAGGCCTGGAACTACCTTGTGACCCAGCTATTTCACTCCTGGGTATTTTCCCAAAAGAGCTAGAATCAGCTTATTACAGAGATATATAGCTTCATCAATGTTTTTAGTAGCTCAATTTACTATAGCTAAACTATGGAACCAACCTAGATGCCCCTCACTGGATAAGTGGATTCAAAAATTGTGGTACATATATACAATGGAATTCTATTCTGTTATCAGAGACAATGATATTATGATATTTGCAGCCAAATGGATAGAGATGGAAAAAATTATGCTGAGTAAAATATCCCAAACTCAGAGACTCAAGGGCCCAATGTTTTCTCTCATATGTGGAAGCTAGAATACAATTGGAAACAGACTGACAGTTGGCTAAGCTAATAAAAATCTCAACATGGGTGAATTATTACATGAGCAGGGGGAATTTTGCGTATGACACCAGGGGATGAAGGGAGGGGAGCTGGTGGGGGAAGGGAATAGGAGGGTCATTAAGGCAGCTGGAGGGAGGGAGTAAGGGAGTTATCAACCCAGTGGGGAACCTCTGACATCCATGAGAAGCCCAACCAACATAGAGGGTAAAGTAAGGAAACGTGGGATTGGGAGAATCCAAAATTGGGAGACCATGGACAGGCATCAGCCTCAGCTTGCTCTGTCATTATACATGTGTTCATGATTCTGTGGCAATGATAACCTCCTAATTGTAAGACTATATTGAACAAATAAAAAACAAATAAAAATAAATAAATTTAGACTCTCTCTTAAAAAAAGAAAGTAAATCAAAGTAAAGATAAAAAATGTTTGGCCAAAAATTCATAATTATTAATTATTAAATCTGGACTTTGAGAACATTGATAGTGTTCTGGATACATATTTGGATATGTTTGAAATCAGTAAGTTCCATAATAAAACACTTTTAAAGGGGCTGGAGTGGTTGCTCAATGGTTACTCCACTTGCAGTGCTTGTGGCACTTGTGGCACTTGCCTTGCATGTTGTGAGTCCATGGGTTCAAACCCCAGCACCACGTACACAACAAAGTGTTGTAGCTACGAAGGCAACGTGAAAAACTAAATAAAATTGATCCTCTCTTTCTCTCTGCCTCTCTCACTGTCCTTCTCTCTTAAAAAAAAATCTTTCAAAATAAAAAATAATTAAAATCTAGTGTGAAGGAAACTCTAAACAAGACAATGGAAAGCTACTTGTGCTCCCATCCCCATTTACAATATACAAACATGATGGAAGGTCTGGAACAAGTCACTTAACTTCTTAGAGCTTTCATTGACTCATCAAGGTTAGGATGTAACTTAAATCACCCTCAGACCAGCAACTGGACTGTGTTTTCCAGGGAGTTCATTGGAAGCTCTTATAAACATTTCCAAATTCATCAAAATGTTCATGATTGAAATTAGATTATAACAGCACAAACTGAAGGCCAAAAATAAACCATTAGCTGTTGAATTCAAGCATTAGTTCAAATTATTCAGACCAAAAATTAGTAAAACTTATACGCTTATCTGAAAAAATACTATTAATAAAAAGCAAATGTTACTATTTAAATGTTACTATTTAATCAGTAAGCTGGGCTTATGAACATATGCTCATTATAATCATTTTTGCCTTCAAAACTATTGTAAATGGATAAGGTTAAAAAAAAAAAAACCCAAGGGCTGGGAATGTAGCTCAGTGGCAGTATTTGCTAAGCAAGCAGGAGGTCCTAAGTTCAATTCCCAGCACCACATACACACAAAAAAAGGCTGAGTGTGTTTCATTCCCAAATTCATCAAATATACATTTGGATATGTAGATGCATATGTATAATTAATTATCTATATGTATCCATCTGCTTGGACATATCTATTAGATATGCTTTAATTGTAGGATTCCCCCAAAAGTTAATACCTTATATATATGAGGAAAATTTGTACTGTTTCAACCAACTAAATAAATTTTTTTTTCAAAAACTCATTTTGGGATTTACCCTTACTCACACACTCATTCAGCAAGCACACACACATGTGCGAACACACACATTTTACTTGTACTAAACTTAATGTGAAATTTTAGATTAGAGTCTCATTTATTGGCAGTTCTGGGAAAGGGTTTTAGCTTAATCCCCACTTAATGAAACCCTTGCTAGTGAGTTTCCTTTGTCAACACTGCACTTAGGGTAGAGCGCTTCATACCTGCTAGATCATTAAAATCCATAGTTATTAGGCTTAACTGGAATGCAAAAGTTGGAAGGCAAGATTTTTGTAAAATTTTATAAAAAAATTACGCTCAGAAATTACATGGGCTGGATCTAGTTAAAAACTATTTTCCAGCTTCTGTGTTTTGTTGTTAAAAGCAACCAATAGCTATGCTTCAAGCACACTAAATCATTTCATAGAAATCAAGCCTGAATGATATGTGGCTCCTTAAGGAAAATCAGGTCAGATACCAGTTCAGAATAATCCAGCATAGCTACTGTTCTTATTTTTCCATTTTTAAGCCTAGACATACATATGAAAATAACTTCAAAAAAAATTACAGCTGATGATTACCTAGAATTTCTGGGAAATATATTTGATAATCAAATACTGGGTTTAAAAGAAAACTATAAACAATTCATATATATTTCATATTACTTATTTTATAATATCATTCAGTAAATACAAAATGCACATCACTGCTCTTCAAAGGTACAAGAGGCACTTCTGCATTAGATATTGTCATCCAATATGGTACCCCAGGTAGCTAAAGCAAAATTCCCACTAACAAATTGTAACCATCACAAGGCAGAAATGGGCATTCTAGAGATTATTGGCTGTTAGTGTGGAAAAAAAATCCATGATGAGGCTGAGATTTAATTTTACTTAAATCATGAACTTTGACTTAAATCACACCTTTGACCATAAAATGCAATGAGATTTCTACTGATTTCTTCACTTTTGAGTGAATGAATTCACAATTCCTTCAAAGTACCACTTTAAAGCAATATACGCTGATTCCTATTCAAAATAAAGCAAGGAGATAGATATGAGAACCAAAGTTTATGTTAAAAACTATAAAATACATTTAAACTTGCTCTGCCAAAAAGACCTTCCTTCTTATGTTTCTATGGATGGCTTTCGTATTTGAAGTTGCAGGATATTAAATTAGCATGTGGATAAACCAAGTGTTTTCCAGGAATTTTTGAGCCTTGTCAAGTTGTTACCATTTTCATCTGAAGGAAAACTAAGCAACTGAATAATTATGACTTTACCCCCCAAACTCTGTATAATATCCTTAATATGATTGCTGTGAATGAACTCCTTCAAATCTTTTTTTTTTTAAAGAGAGAGGGATAGTGAGAGACAGAGAGAGAGAAAGAATCAGTTTTATTTAGTTTTTCACGTGGCTTTCATTGCTCCAAGACTTCATTGTGTACATGGTGCTGGGGTTTGAACTCACGTCCTTGTGCATGCCAGGCAAGTGCTGTAATCACCGAGCCACTGGTCCAGCCCAAGTTCTTCAAATCTTAGCTGCACATACTTAAAATCTAAAACACACAAATAACAGAAAATCCAGACAGAGGCCTAACCTCCAGGTGTAAAAGAAAAATATCTGCAATCTCTTCACAGAGATTGGTTCAATCTCTTACGCAATGGTGTGAGATACGATAACCCTGTTCTGCACTTTTAGAAATAAAACCAAATGTGCTCCTATGACCCCTGGTCCTAAACTCATTGTAATGTTACTTCAGCTTGTGAAAAAACATTTACTTTTCTTTATTCAAGCTATTCCCTTTTTTATTCCAATTTTTACTTTTATTTTTAATTGACACATAATAATTATATATACTTATGAAACACTTTGATAATTCAATACATGTATAATGGGTAGTGATTATGCCATTTGTTAATAGAAATAAATGTTTTTAGATTCTTTGTTCTACATAAAAGGGTGCATGATAACTTTGGCTCTTAAACTAGTGGTATAAAATACTAAGAGAAAAAAGAGGTACATATATGTTGACATACCTGTACTTTACAGCAGTTTGCATTACAAGAGGATTTGCTTTTAAAGAGAACCATTCGTCAAAACAGAAAGTCCAAGGGCCAAATCACAAAGCCCTTCCTCCCGTGTGCTGTGTATAGTGTGCAGCCTGCCTGGAGGCAGAAAGGCCGGCATAGAGTCAGGAAGCTTTGCCCAAGATGATCACAATGTTCTTTCCTTTCCCACGGCTGCTCAAATGTGGATTCAGAACTCTCTCCTCCTTGAACTGGAAATAGGGAATGTGGTACACCTCTTCTTAACAAGAATATTTTGGAATACATAATAGCACACTGATTTAAATCGTTGCAATAGGTGCTGTAATATTAAGAGCCCCTGAAGAGCCTTGAGCTTTTGTGGAAGCAAAGTCTCTATAAATAGTAATGAGGTCAATTCTCTCATATTTTGAAGGGCATGAGTGCAGGTTTATGGAATGAGATGGAGCGAAGAGAGCCTAGGCCTGGATGTAGTGATTTCAAGTGTTTACAACACTTCTGCTCCAGTGACAGAGCAAAGCTAAACTTACAGTCCCTTTAAAATATGAGACTCGAGCTCATTATTACCATAGTGAGTATTCTCTCCATACTTTTACTGCTCCCTGAAACCATTCCTCTGGTTTATAGGTGAGTTTGCAATAGTTTAAAAAGAAAAAGAAAAAAATCTCAAATAAGCCAATTAAAGCAACAATTTAAACAAGTAGCATAAATACCATTTGGATGTGAGTATATTATCATGGAAGAAAAGTAGTGGATTTTTTCAATCTTCCATTAATGTTGGTTAAAGATCTAAAAGAATAAATGAATGAAAGAGATTCTATACATCAGTTTCCTGTGGGTCACAAATGCGGCTCTATGATTTCAAACCACAAAAGTATAAATTCAAATATAAAGGGTTATAAAATTCAGTATCCATCAGGTTAAAACGTAACCACAGTTTGGTAAAAGCACTCCTTACAGTAGAATTAGAGAGATTTCCTGTTGGTTTTCATTAACTCTTGCCTATATAATGTAACAAACAACCTTAATGTAGACATAGGAACAGATTTAATAGGGGCATCTTTATTATAATCAAAGCCAATGACCTCATGCCAAAGAACAATTGCATAAAAGTAACTGGAGTGGATTAGAGGAAAAGAAAGAGGTGGTAAAAATTGTAGTACAGCTCTGCAGCTTTCTGTAGCTTCATCTGGGAATAGAATTTAGAATATCTATGAGAAAAGAACACATTTCAGACAATATTCCACACATGTTCATCTAAATCTTTGAAAACTATTCAGTAACATTCTTATATAGATTAAAATTTCTATCTAGTACTAAAAGTTATCAAGCAAGAGAAATACATAATTTTAGTAAAAGACCCTTCTTTGAAATTATTAGACTCTCAATGAAAATATCAGTGTGATATTGTTTATACAATGGAGAGCAAAATGAAGGAAGATATTAACGTTTACTTAAGGAAAAAATGTATAACTATTCCAAAATAAGGACAACGGAAGAAGAGGATAATGGAAATTAGACATGTCCTAGATTAAAATCCATTACAAATCCTCAATGATTAAATTTATGTGGACCTGTTTAAAATCAATGGAATAGATCCTGAAACAGATCCTACCTAATACATATAAGTACATAATAAAGGGTGAATAAGGTCTAACAAAAATTCAAAATTTTAAAAAATATTTATAAACGTTGCTGAACTAAATAAGTTATTTACTAAGAAAAGTAATCAGAGATACTGCCCAGAAATCATAACTCAAATAATTTCCAGTTGTATATAAAATTTGCTGTTAGAAAAAAATAATTGACAATTACAAAATGTAGCTAAAACCCATTTAATTTCTTCTTAGAATAAGACTTTCTTAAACAAATTTTAAGAATAATCTGTAAATGAAAGAGATACATCATAGATGCAATGGTAAAATTAATTTTAAATAAAATAGTAAGAAACTTATAAGACATTTATTTGAGAGGCAACATGAGAAATTTGAATATGCACTGGGTATAAGATATTACAGAATTTTTATTAATTTTCTTATATTGTTTTAATAGCATTATAGTATGTTGGAGAATAACCTTATTTACTTAAGACATGCACAATGAAGAATTAAGTGTTTATGATATGTGAAGCTTCCTTTCAAATACTTCAACAGTAGTAAGTAAATCTTCATACATACATACACAACTATGCATAATATTTATCATATGTAAGTGAAAAGGGAAAAGTGAAAAAAAATTATCAGGTAATGAATTTAAAGGAAAAATACATAGGACTCATTGGATTATTCTTTCAATTTTTTATCAATTTTATTTATTTATTTTTTCATTTAGCCTTTATTTCTCCAACACTTAATTGTGTATGTGGTGCTGGAGTTTGAACCCAAGTCCTTGTACATGCCAGGCAAGCACTCCAACTGCTGAACCACCACTCCAGCCCCTCTTTCAATTTTTTTAAGTTTGAAAATATTTAAAGTAGTACTGTGCAAGATCAGGTGCGAATTATTCAGTCAAAACTATCAGGGCCACTTAATGGCCACTACCATCAAATTTGCTTAAAAAAAAAAAACTAAGGTAATTATGTTTTGACATTAACTGTTTACCAAAATTTATTTCAGCTTCTATTTTAACATCAGCAATAGTTAAAATGTTAAATGGTTCTTTTCATCAAATGAAAATATTTTCTAATTGCAGTGTTAAAAATATTTAGCAACCTCAAACGCCTTTTGTGTGTGTGTGTGCTGGGGATCAAGTCCAGGTCTTGGAGCATGCTAGTCAAGCATTCTGTCACTTAGCTACAGCCCCCAGCACCAAACACCAAAGACTAGCAGTCTGCTAAAGCCTGCTTTATGCTCTTGAACCTCTGTATGTGCTTTGTATGATTAAAGAAATACAGTTAATTTACTTATAACTACAGTAATAACTACCATTTGTGGAATGGCTGCATTGTGCCAGGCACTGGTCAGATGTTCTGCTGCACACACTCATCAACTTCTCTCTCTTTCTTTCTCTTTCTTTCTTTTTTCTTTCTTCCTTTTTCTTCCTTCCTTCCTTCCTTTTTTCCTTCTTTCTTCTTTCAGCAAATATTTATTTTATTTAGCATAGTATGTGACACCATCATACATGACACTCACTGAGCATAAAACAATGAATTAAACAGTACAACTGGGGCTGGCGCAGTGGTTCAGTGGTTACAGCACTTGCCTGGCATGCCGCACGATGTGGGTCTGAACCCCAGCACCACATACACAACTAAGTGGCAGAGCAACGAAAGCCACATGAAAAACTAAATAAAATTGACTCTCTCTTCCTCTCACTGTCTCCCTCTCTCTTTGAAAAAAAAAGTATACCTTATTGAATTTCTTAGATTTCATTTAATCATCAGAATCAACTCAACATTGTTACTAAATTTTTAAGGAATAAAATACACGGAGAGATTAATTTATCCAAAGTCACACAATTTGATGGGGCATCTGTCTTATAATCCCTGACTCTTTCCATTTGAGTATACTACCTCTCATTAAATCATTGACTATGAAAAGTGAGACCTATTTACAGCCAGAGGAACACTGTTGAGAAGTTGATAATCACTGATAATCCAAGCCAGGACCTTCTCACTCATTACTAGTTCCATAATCCATTTACTACAAATGTAAATGTAGATTACTCCCCGTAAAGTAATGCTCCCCTTGAACCCAGCATTTCCTAAAACATTTAAATAATATTTGAGATTTATCACTGGATTATCACTGCATTGGAATCTAAAATACTCTATGGTCAATATGAACAACTTTCCAGATGTTTTATACAAGGTGAATGCAAGCAGTTTTATTGAATCAAATTAGGCTGATTTTGTTTTTATTTTTATTCATTCATATATAGAGAACATCTATTATGTGCCAAAACCAGTTCAAAGTGATGGGATACAATAATGAAACAAGCAAGCAAAAGATAAAAATAAATCAGTACTCTGACGGTACTCACATAAAAGATATGTTTAATCAATGGTAGGAAGTACAATAAAGAAAAATAAAGCTTGGAAGAGGCCTGGGGACATAAAGGAATTCATAATTTTAATAGGCAGAATTCATTATTTTAATTCACAATTAAACAATTCATAATTTTAATAGGCAGGTCAAGGAAAGTGCTTTGATCCCTCCAATATTGGAGCATAGTCTCCAATGTGACAGTTTAATTACGAGATGAGACCTTTGACAGGTAATAAGTCATAGTGGGACCCTCATGAATGAGATTAATGCCTTATTTTTACAAAAAGGCCTTAAAGAGCTTGCTTGTCCCTTATTTAATGTAAGGATACTTCAAGAAGTCATCATTAATGAGAAACAGGCTCTCACCAGACACCCAATCTGCTGGCCCCTTGATGTTGGACTTCCCAGGACAGTGAGAAATAAATTTCTTCTGTTTATAAATTACATAATCTAAAGCACTTTGTTGTAGCAGTTTGAATGGACTGAGACTGAAGTTTTCACAGAAAAGGTGAAATGTGAGCAAATTCCTAAAGGAATCAACAAAGTGAGTCATGTCACATGGATATCTAGCTAAAAGACACCTCAAGTTCAATATGGCTGAATTAAAGTCTATCAAGGTGCATCAGGATCAAAGAAGTAGCAAGCATCATATTTTGTAGGGCCTACTCAGCCATCATGAGAAATCTGAAATTTGGTTTTTACTCTGAGCTACATGAGAAGTCATTGTAAAATATGAACAATGAAATATTACCATTTCACTAAACTTCTTAAAAGGATCCTGGCTATTGAATAGAGAATGGACCACAGAAAAGCAGAGAGTAAAAACAGGGAGAAAATTGGAATACTAAAAACAGCTGAGGTGGGATATGATGGCATTCAACTGGGAAAGAAGTGGTTGTATTTGGGGAGATATTTTTTATTGTACAGCCAATAAATAGGCTTTGATAACAGGTTGGATGTGGGGTTTGACAGAGTTGAAAATGACAATAAGAGTTGTCCCAAGCAATGGGGACAATGGAGTTGCCACTTAGCCTGCAAGGAGTGTGTTTGAAAGTTCTAGAGTTGAGTTTGGGGCATAGTAAGTGCATGGCAGTAATTCATAGGAGTGATCAACTGTGTCAAAAGCTACTGGAGGGGCTGGAGCAGTGGCTCAGCAGTTGAGGTGAAAGTACATAAGTTCAAACCCCAGCAGCATGCACACAATGAAGTCTCAGAGAAACGGAAGCCACATGAAAAACTAAATAAAGTTGGTTCTCTCTCTCTCTTTGAAAAAAAATTTTAAAAAAAGCTACTGAAAGTTACGGATATGAACACTGAGAATTAATTGTGAATTTAGCAACAGAGAAGTCATTGGTGACCTCGACAGAAGATGTGGTACAGTGAAAGGATGGGGATAGAAGGTTGAAAAGTTGAATCAAGAAATGACAGGAAAAGAGGAATTGGAGGCAGAATGTAGCTACCTCTTTTGAGAATTTTTTTAGTTAGTTGAGAAAAGGAGCAAAAACTGAAAAAGAAAGAAGGATTGGGAGGATTTTCTTAAAAATAGGTTAATTTTGAAGAATAATATGTTGATGTGAATGACCCACTAGAAATTTGTTTAAATGTGTCCCTCAAATTTTAACTTAATTCTAAAATTCAAATGTTGATTGTTTTTGGATGTGGTGCCCTTGGGAGGTAATTAGGATTAGATTCAACCATGAGAATGGGGCCCCAGTATGGACTTAGGGGCTTTATAAGAAGAGGAAGAGAGACTCTAGCTGGCACACTTGCTCTGTTTTGTCATGTGATGCCCTCTGCCATGTTACGAGGCAGTAAGGAAGTCCTCACAAGATGCCAGTACATGCTCTTGGGCTTCCCAGCCTCCAGAAACATGTCCTAAATAAACCACCAGTCTTTAAAAACCATCCCACCTTGGGTATTCAATTATAGTAACAGAAAATGTACTAAGACACTCGGTCTTTAGGAAACACCCCATTTTGCCTTCTGATTCATCTACCCCAGCATCTACTCCTCCTCTGTCACCGATTAATTCTTTACCTCTTTCTGCGATTGTATTCTTAGCTCTCTGTATCTTCTTTTCAAGTTGTCCCACTGGAGAATTTATGTGATTATTTTCTTCAATGATTTCTTCTGAAATGTTTCCTCTCAATTTTACTTCTTTCCTCTCTTGGGTAACCAGTACTCAGTCTCCATTTAAGGTTCTAGAACTAACTCAAAGCAACATATCTAAAAGCAAATTATCTCTTGGCTTTGCCAACTGTGACACTTTTCTACCACTTCCTGGGTTTGTGTCCTCCCAGGATCAAGAGGAGTTTCTCCCATTCTTTGATTTCTCCAAATGCAAATAGATAACAGAATGATCTGATTCTTATAATGCCATTGCTTTTTCTTTATTCCTACCCTCCTCTGTTGCCATGGCTATTCATCTGTGATACCACTTCACCTTTCACAACTGCTTTGAGGCAGCTGACTTCTAAGTAAGTCCCTGCTTACTTAGAATCTATCCAGGATTCAAGTCATTCTGCCACTCAGATTCCTGGATAATACCACTAAAACATAGATTTCATCACGTGATTGCTCTAATTAACAAGTCTTAAAGTGCAAATCTTTAGCAGGGTGTTCAAATCCCTCCACCTCAGGGGATTTTGCAAATCCAGCCTTACTCATTCCAAAATATACATCATTCTCCATTCTATGCTATGAAAAGTCCACTCAAAACACATCAGCTCTTTACCTTCCTTAATACCCACCAACTCTTCTCTCCTCCCTGCTTTGATTTTCCTTTAGTATCTCCCTGCCCAGGAACTATCCAAAACACAGATTATTTTTGTTTTGAATTTTTGTAACAAGAACTTTACAAACTCAAAAATAATAATGAAAAGCTTTAAAAAAATTACTATCTGTATTTATAAAAGTACAAGTAGAATTCTTATAAGTATACTTTTGTAAATATAGATCATAATTTTTTTTCTATTTTTTAATTTTATTTTTGTGGTACTAAGAATTGAATCCAGGACTTCACGCATGCTAATCAAGCACTCTACCACTGAGCTACATCCCCAGCCCTATAATCTCATTTTTTTTAATCAGAAAATGAATCTTATAGCTTCATAAAGCAAATAATACAGGATCATATTTTGTAGCTTCAAGGTAATTTGTCATGTAAACATTAATCTATTTTCAGCACCACTTATTCTTGTGTACAATTTTGTCAAATTAATGCTAAAGTAAAGTTTTCCATGATATATTTTTATAATCATAGGTACATGTTAACTATTCTCTGCAAAACAGAAAATGTTGCTCTAAGATTTATTAAAATTTTTCATATTAAGAGATAAGTGCTGACATTTATTCCGTTTGTACAGAGTGATTTAAATACATCTCCAAGGTCACATAATTTGCAAATTCCAACATTCCCATTAAGACTGGATGTGATTCCAGAAACCATGCTACAAACCAGAATCTCATATTGTTAGCTACAGCATGGTCTCCTTATTCATTCTACCTAATTAAAAGAAAAGTTCTATGTATCTCTCTACCTAGGAAATTTTATCCATGAAAATAATATTTAACATCTTTTCTTTCCTTATAGTAAATATCACTCTATAAAAAATGTGCGGATTATATAGACTATATTATAGGTTACAAAAAGTTTATCGATGTTAATACATAATACAGTATTTCCAGATGTATAATAATTGAGACACTGAGATGTAGATTAGGATGACTTCATTTGATTGGAGAAATTTTTGGTAAAAATATATTTCTAATTTTGAAGAATTAGGTGGATCAAAATTAGAAGGGAAGAGATAAATCTATTTAAAAACATTACAGAGAGACAAATGAAAATAATGAATGTGAAGTAGAAAAGACAACAAAGGATGGAAGTTCCACCGACTGGAGCAAAGACAGATTTGGGTGAAATGGGTATCCAGCTTCAGGTGCAATCCAAGGGGTCCGGCTATGCAGGACCGTCCTGACTCTTCCCCTCACAGCTGCCCCTGCTGAACCTATGGACAAAGGAAGCCTCAGGGAAACATCTCACTTGATGAAATGAATGTTTGTGTTTATTAAATAAAGTATCATCGGCTTGGTTGTCCCAAGAGATGCAAAGCCTGCTATTCTCCAGCCAAAGCTCCCCTGGGAGTGAGTGCACCTGCCTCTACCCTGTGAAGTTCCTGTTGACTCAGCAGAGGATGGTGGGAAGGCTGAGGAAGCAAGGCAGGATGGGAGCTGGGATTTCCTGAAGGTCAACCTGTCAGGTTTTCAGCTTTAGGTACAGAGAAAGCCAAGAGCCCATAGCACATCTCTCAATTCTGTCAGAACTGCCACCTTGGAACTTCCTAAGCCCAGAAAATCCCCTTTGAATAAAGCTTCACAGATATCATAAGTTATTAAATCACTTTTGCAAAAGTTGTATTCTGCAGGCCACTGTCCCTGAAGATGTTTAAGGAAACTGTTTTGAACTCCAGTAAGTTTTAGAGTTGCTACCACACCATCATCCTCCTTCTAGGGGATCATGGAAAAAAATCCTGTTTAACTTTTTTTTTTTTAAGTGAGAGTGAGAGAAAGAGAGAGAGAGAGAGAATCAATTTTATTTAGTTTTTCATGTGGCCTTTGCAGCTCTGAAACTTCATTGTGTATGTGGTGCTGGGGTTTGAACTCACGTCCTCGCATATGCCAGGCAAGTGCGTAACCACTGAGCCATTGCTCCGATCCCTTGTTTAACTTTAATGACTAATCAAGCATTTTCCAAACTTGTTTGTCTACAGGACATTTTCTTGCAGTGTTGCTTATTATTAATACACTGAAGATTAAAAAGAAGTTCCACAGAGAACACATATGAAAATCAGTTTTTGATTATGATACCTAATGTAATCGCAATTAATACAACAGAGGATGGCATAGCACACATTTGTGGAAGAATACTCTTCCAGACCGGAAGCTGCTTCTCCACAGAAACTGTGCTTTTTACCTCTAGCACATAGCACAGTCCAGGCATTTAGCCAACACTCAGTGGATGCTTGTTAAATTTCTGACCATCAAAATAGAACACAATTTTTCTAGCCCTTTACACCGAAAGGACACAAAGAATCCTTGAATTATTTTGTTTAGTGGGTATATATGTTCATATAATGAACTTAGGCTGATTATTTGCTATCATGAGTAATAAATAGAGAAAGGCAATCCTAAAAAGAAATGTATTCATAAGAATGCTGTGAACTTGGTTTTTTCTTCCACCATAGTTTCTCAACATTTGGAAAATATCATGTTTCAGTAAATCTAAAGAACCAGAAATTACTTTTTTAAAGGCAAGAGCCAATGTTGTTCTCTATAAAATAGTGTAGGAATTGAACTGTGAACCAAATCTGCAGGAACCTGGAACCACTACTCTAAGTTTATAGTCCTTAGATATCAAACTGCTGATAAAGTAGAAAAATACAACCAAGAGCCTCAATTATTTCTAAATCATGGCTGGTTGTTTAGCATCATATTCCTGGCCTCTCCACTACATCCTGAGAAAGGGATTTGGAATCAGCAAAGCAGCCAGCAAAACACGAAAGGACGTTCAGTAGGGAGAAAAAGCTGTGTGCATTCTGAACTAAGAACGGAAACATGGATGCTGATGCTCACAAGTTTCCTCAAGGAGACCTAGGTAAGCATGCGTAACTTTGAAGTGACCCACAAACATCACCCTTTGAAGAACACTCTCCATCTCACCCAGATTGTATTTCCCATAACAGGAAATAAAAGCCCTTGGGTTCTGCTCAAGTGAATGATATGCCACAGTCACCAGACCAAGTGTCTAAATATTCCTAGCAAGCTCATGTATTTATTGAATGCTACTTTTAGCGTTTTTCAAGACTTGGCCTTGGAAGAATGAGAAATACAACTTGAAACAAAAGTTCAGGTTTTCTTGGGCTCAGAAAGGAATTTGACATAAATTGCTCTATTAACAAAATGTCCTTTAACATAGCCTCAAAAGAATAAAGTTACCACATGCAATAATGCTTTTTTAAAAGACAGTTCCAAGGACCCATTGGCTTCTCAGGAATGGCTCATTCCATATGAAACCCCCTCCCACTTTTTTAACATATTATATTATTTTCCATTGTTTCTCTGATGTTACTAATAAGTTAACAATATTATCAAGTATGTAATTCAGATTTATTACTTCCTTATTATTCTTACCTATCATACCAGACTTTATCATTGTGTTTAGCTGAGCTTCAATACAGGGCCTATGTATGCATGTGTGTATGTGTATGTGTACACACACCTATTAGGGCTGTATCATTCACACCAAAGACCAAAAAGTGAGTGTGTTAGTCAGCATTTGCCTCACAGTGACCAAAATGCCTGACAAGAACAACTTAGACTAGCAAAAGTTTATTTTGGCTCATGATTCCAGAGTTTCAGTTCATAATCTGCAAATTCCACTGCTCTGGGCCCAAGGGAAGGCGGGACATGGTGAGAGAACATAGCTCCACTCACAGTGATCAAGGAAGCAGGGAGGAGGAAAGAGGCCACAGGCAATATGCCTTCCAGGGCATCCCCCAGCATCCCACCTCCTCCAGTCATACGCACTTGCCTACAGTCACCACCCAGCTAGTCTATCCAAACTAGGATGGACTGGATAGACTGCAACTCTCGTAATCTAATCATTTTGTTTCTGAATGTTTCTTCATTCACACAAGAGCTTTTAGGGGGACACCTCATACCAAACCACAACAGTGAGAAAAAAATTCAAAGGAGGCTCAATAACATAGACACTAAGAGCATATCAGATCTGGAAAAGATACTCAACCTCTTGAAACATCTGTTTCTTCAGCAATACATAGACATTTATGAATTATACGAGGATAAATTTAAAATACTTGGCTTTGGAAATGCTGGCTACAGCTATTGACACTGTTCTTGTTTTTACTGCCATTATTATTGTTGAGGCCCTTCAAACTAAAATGATTTCAAAATTCAACAGAAACTTTCTAGTGCTAAATGTGGAGAAGTAGAGGAATACAGCTAATGCCGCAACCTAATTACAAAGAAGGTTTTCTGAGTTGTAAGCCAATTCCTTTCTGCCTCTTTTACTTAGAACTTAGCTAACACTGAAAAGTCAGCATTTCTCAAGGAGAAAATAAATGAATCAACAAGTAGGTAATACAAGTTTCCTGATAACCAAAATTATGTTGTATATGAATTGGATTCACTTTGAGAATATGAATTAGATCCATTCAATTCATTCCATTTGAACTTGAGTACTCATTAAAATTCTTTAAAAAAAAACAAGTATTACCTATGTCTCAAGCTTATATTCAGTATATATTATAGGGACTTGTGAACAGGAAAAAGGCAAAAAGAAAGGACAAAAGGTAAAAAGAAAAACATACATATTTTCCCTATAAGTAATTTTTGCTTTATTCTATTATTTGCTTGGATAATCAAATGAAGATATCAACAACATTTGTATCTTAAAAGCTTCTCATTTTGTTTTGTTGTTTATTATCCATGGATTCTAGAATATGGAAACCTTTCCTACAATAAATAATTTGGTAAAATAAATACAAAGAACTTTCTGAGAGGTTATAACTCCACATTTTATATTCAATGAATTTTTCCCAAGTCCGTAGACCAAATATTAAACCTTCCATATGGTACATAAGCCTAGAACATAATGAGTTTTCAAGATACATATTTGTTAGGGGACTGGAGCAGTTTCTTAGTGGTTATGGTGCTTGCCTGGCATGCACCAAGATGTGGGTTCAAACCCCAGCACCATGTACACAACGAAGTGTCAGAGTAACAAAAGCCACATGTAAAACTAAATAAAATTGATTCTCTCTTTTTCTCTCTCTCTCACTGTCCCTCTTTCTTAAAAAAAAAAAAAAAAAAGATATATATCTGTTAAAGAGTAATAATTTAGCCAGGCACGGTGGTAATCCTAGCAGCTTGGGAGGCTGAGGCAGGAGGATCCCAAGTTCAAAGCAAGCCTCAGAAACTTAGTGAAGCTTTAAGCAACTTAGTGAGACCCTGTCTCAAAATAAAAAATAAAAGGGGAGGAAATGTGGCTGAATTTTTAGACGTCTCTGGGTTCAATCCCTGGTACCAAATAATAATAATAATAATTTATTGTGAAAGTGCCCAACATATCATACCCAACACATTTATTAGCTCTCCTTACTTGTTTGTGAAAGTTCCAGTGTTGGAATGGACAAGAAGAAGGAATCAAGTACCAGCAAGCTTCAGTTACTCAAGATGTGAGTTCAGCTTGTTCCCTATGAGCTGTCTGTCTGTACATGGCTGAAACTACTCCAAATTTTTGAGTGCAGTGAGTCTCAAGAACAGCAAAACCCTTGATAAAGTCTGTCAGCATAAATTTGTAGATGAAATAAAAATCACAGACCATAAACTTTTCCCAAGACCTAGACTACTGCCTGACATAGAGTAAGCATTTAATAAATTGAGTTCATAAGGAATGTGATCCAGAGAATACATGAACTGGATTCATAGTTGCTAACAAATATGTTTAATCAACCAATGTCTTAATGTCCTCATGACTGAGGACTCTCGAAGGGCAGAGACTATATAATATTCTTTATCTTTTCATACCAAGGCTAATCAAATATTTTTAGGTAGACTGAACTTAGAGGGACCTGTCCAATGGATTATCACAGAAGATATTCAAACCTTTACCTTGGATTTGAACAATACCTAAAACTTGAATAAGATACTTTAAATACTTGATTTTTCTAATAGACTACCACCACCACTCATCTTAAAAGTAGCTGTGGAAACTATAGCAGCAATGCTAATTGAGCACTTCCATGACATCAACACCTCTAGAAGGAACTGGATACAAAGGTAAACTTACGGAAAACCTTGTTCCTTTCCCTCAGAAGAGATTACTTAATTAAAAGAACTAGTTTGATCCCCAGCACAATTAAAAAAATTATTTTCCCTTCCAAATCCCACTTAACTGGTTAATAAAAATTTGAAATGTAGGGGCTGGAGCGGTGGCTCAGCAGTTTCGGCACTTGCCTGACAAGCGCGAGGACCCGGGTTCTAACCCCAGCACCACATACACAACTAAGTGTTGGAGCAACTAAAGCCATGTGAAAAACTAAATAAAGTTGTTTCTCTCTTTCTCTGTCTCTCTCACTGTCCCTCTCTCTTTAAAAAATATTGAAATGTAATATAAATAGACATATATTAAATTTACTCTAATCTATGACTTCGGGTAAATTTGAGCAAATATTGAGAAATGGTCTGAAACCTTGATCAGGAAACACATAAAGAAGGAGTTTCATGATAATACTTTAAACAGTTTTGAAAAAAAAAAAAGAAATAATACTTGTTGAGTGACTACCTAATTGAAAAAAAAAATAATTGATTTCCAGTGTTGTTAGAACAACATATATATATAAGAACTCTTCCAGACCTTGGATTGGCCTCACAGTGACCATTTTTTCTTTAAGCAGCACAATAAGAATGAAAAAAAGAGAAAAATATATATATATATATGGAGCATTTATAGGTTTTAAAAATAGGCCCTTGGCTGGACCAACATTTGGATGAAATTAGGACAAAATCCCTCTTGCACACTTTGAGAGCCCTCACCTTACATCTGATAGAAGTTCTAAGCAAGAGGGTCTCTGGAGACCTCTTACCTATAGAAGAATGGGAGCCAAGATATGGGTGGCCAGGTTCCTGGGAGATCTTTTAGCAAAGGTTGCCCATTTCAGGTCACATGAAAGTCACAATGATAAAGATGATGGCTTCAGCTCCCCACCCCTTTTTGGGAGGTTACATATTTATTTCCTGTCATTTCCCACAAAATAAATAGATCTATTCAGAGGTGAACTCCTATATTAAAAGTGGAAATTTCTGACATAAGCAGAAATGTGCAGTTGGATTTTTTACTGTAATTTTACCCTCTGTTTTCAGCAAGAAATTAAGAATTTTCTTCTCCAAACTCATAATTTTTACAGTATATGGTCATCTCAAAATGACAATAACTTGAAGGAATAAAAAAAATTGAGGTAAGAAAAATTAAAACATCATTTTAAAGGAATACAAATTGTCATGGAGTAATTCTAAGGAATTTGGAAATGTAGTCCAAAGGCTAGCACTTTGCCAGATCATTTGCCAAAATGTTGACATGAGAGTTCCCTGAAAACTTTGTCTAAAGTTTCCAAAAATTTCACTGAGGAAATTGCTAAAAGAATAAACAACCAGTTCAATTGCATATAGTGAAGACCAAGGTCTACATCCAGTGTGCATTTCTCTGTTTATAGCTGGGAAGAATTTAAATTGCTTTCCTAGCATTCCTTTTTTCTTTTCAAGTATAAACTAACTCAAAAACTTAAGTAAAAATTGATGATCTAGCAGTGTTTCTCTGGCTGCCATACAGTATGAGCAGTGAGTTCTAGACTCCAATTTATTGGTTTGTCAGAAAGTTTGGTTATTTTCATCAATTTAGCTTTACATTTAACATTCCTGTGCTTAATTGAAACCATGCCGACACATTTGGTTAGCATCTACACTCCTACAAAAGTAAAAAGGGCACTTTGTTTCATATTCTGCACAGTTTACCAGTAAGTTATATTTTTCTTAGAGTAACAATTAAGCACACAATGCCCACTTGATACCAAGACCTTCCTAATCCCTATTATCAATGGAACAACTTAGTTTTGACCAATATCCAGTTGGCTGGTGGGGAAAAGCATTATCCATAATTTTGTTTTAATAAATGAATAAATGGTTTTCTGGGGACTAATCCTGGGATTTTAAAACACGGCCTTTGGAAAATTATAACCATTTTGGAAGCTTATTTAATCCCTCTATTTCTTACCCTCCTGGGATCCTGCACCTAAGTGCTGGCAGAAAGCTAAGATTTGAGGGGTAAATCCATAAGTGCTACAACTGATTACTACCCAATCTTCTCCTTTCCTTTTCGATCTCATTGTGGGGAGAAAAAAAAAGACTCCAAATGGGTTTATTAAGTGGGTTTAGGGAGAAACAGAGGTTGTACTTTCTCTGTTTTGGCAAAGTCACTCCAATAATCCAAAAATATGCCACAGCATTCTAGCTTATAAAATAGAATATTCTAAGGTTGACTAATGAAAAATGACACTCAGTCATTATTATTCTTTTTTACAAGGTATAAAGTGGAAGTCAGGAAGGAAGGTATGATCAACAGAGTGAATAAAAGAGACTCCTAGTTAACAATAGCAGGATGGGTCATCCTCATAGCCCACTAATCACTCTGTGGAAGTTAGAGGTGCTCTGTGGTATGCAGATGCTGCAGACAGTACTCCTTCCTTGGTAAGTGGGACACTTCCTCTCTGCCACTCCATGGAAAGACTCTTGCTAGTCTCTTATTACTCCTGTAGCCACAGAGAGATGAGCAAGGCAGGTAGGGCCTTGCCCTTCCCCTGCTTACATTCCAGTCACTCCACCCACTTCCTCCTCTTCCTTGGGTACTGGGATGGCCAAGCACTTGGAACAGAGCCCTGTTGCTATGTCTGTCAGGACTGAGATGGAGCAAGGAGGCCACTCCAGCCACGAAGGAAGACAGCCAGAGGGCTGAGAAGGTGAAGGGAGGACCAGATGCCAACAAAGAGGGAAAGTCTCAGTAACAGTACCAAAGGTATGACTGAGGATAGATGGTGACAGGCCACCAAGCTAACAGTTCTCACTAGAGGACCCACTGGGGGCTCCTGCTACTGGCTTGCTTGTCCTATCCTTTTCACTAAACCAGAGATCTTCCAGTATGTAAATATGATCCTGTTACCCTGTTCCCACTCATTAGCTCTAAGATAAAGTGAACAACAATGGCTTACAATTCCTTTATGAAAGGGTCTTTTCCACCTCTGACTATCTTCCACCTGGTACTCAAACTCCACTTATTCCGAAAATTTCTCCCAGAACTTCTGTGTCTTTGCCCACGTCGTTCCCTCTGAAAAGAGTAAGTTCCTGCTCCGTCCTGCTCTTCCCACCTCCATGAGCTACTGGAATTTCAAATCTTGGAAGTTACTTTTCCAGATGAACTTCCCTGACCCTTTAAATCAGAGGTTCTCCTGGGGTGAGCCTGCAGTATTTGTTTAAAGTATTTCTAGGCCCTTTCCATGTTAACAGAATCATAATCTCTGGGACTAGTTCCCCAAAATTGCATTTTAGCAAGTATTCCACATATTCTGAGACACAAATATTTCATGACCACTGACTTAGATTCTGGGATGATATTTTTTATATATATTTATTTATATATATAAAACAACCCATGTGGCACAGTTTCTAATCAATCAATATAGACAGAGTGACCAATCCAACTAATTTGGACAAATGTCATGACCGATCAAAATGGTCTCTGGCTGTCAATCTCTGATATATACTTGCACGTACTAGTATGCAGTAATCATAATCAGCTGCTCCTACAGTGCTTCATCTACCCTTTCCTTCCTTTGGGTTAGAATACTGGTTGATATTTATTGAGCACTTCCTTTGTTCCAGGTATTTAAGTTGTTTTCTTTCTTTTCTTTTTGTATTTTAAGAGAGAGGGACAGTGAGAGAGAGAGAAAGAATCAACTTTATTTAATTTTTCATGTGACTTTCATTGCACCAACACTCTGTTGTTGTACGTAGTGCTGGGGCTTGAACTCCTGTCCTCGCACATGCCAGGCAAGTGCTGTAACCACTGAGCCACTGCTCCAGCCCCTTAAGTTCTTTTCTTACCTAATCCTCAATTAACTTTCACAATAATCCTGTAAGTTAAGTGCTATAATAGTTTTCCTTTTGCATATGGCAAAATCAATACAGAGATGTTAAACAACATGCCCAACATCAAATATTAGTGTATGTACTGGAGACCAGAGTCCTACATTGCCCCTAGCACAGTATATCTGAGGTTTTATTTCAGTTGACAGCCTGGTTATTGGCTTTTCTGTGATCTGTATGGGATCAAACCTGATACATGATAGGTTATTAATAAATGTCAGGAGAATGAATGCGATCACACTAATTCAGTTTAAGATCAAGAGGACAGGATGGGTTAGGAGGCTGTCTGAATGCCTGGTCTATGTTCTAGGATTTTGGAACTGTCTTTTAAAGAACTTCAAAGACTTGGAGTTAGAGAAATTACAAGAATTGAGACACAATAAACATCTGAGGTCACTAAAACCCATGCACCTAGAAAGTACCAGTCACAGAATTAAACTTCTTGCTCCAAATATTTCTGTTCAAAGTGACAGAAATGAAACTGACATGCATGCTCTTGGCCAGTAAATCCACCATGCACACAAAGCTGAATTAACAGAGAGGCAATAGACCTCCATATTCTACAGAATTTGTTTCTTTAAAAAATAAAATCCAGAATTCCTGCTAGTGGGATATCTGTTAGAGTCTACAGCCTGTGTGTCAGAACTGACTGTGTCACCAGACTCACCACAAATCAAGACACTCCACCTCTTTCTCCATAAAATCAAGTTGGTTTCTTCTCTCAGGTTGGAGCACTGTGATTGTCCCTTAGCACAGTTGCAGCCATTCTTCCGTTTGGCCCCATCTTGAACTTTTCATAACTGCTCCAACACAGCACTTTACCATTTATCCTTCTTCAGCTTGCTGAGCCTCAGTTGGCCTCACCTGCCATTTCTACTCAAGAACCCCCCAACTCCAGTTTTGCTGTTCTCCAAACAAAACTGCATCTCTGCTAGATAAATAAGTTTCCTAAAAACTTCTAGAGAGGAAGTAAAACTTCACCTCTACTGCATAGGGTCTCTGGCTGGCTCTAAAAAGTAAGTTAGCATAAGACAGATGAACAGGAGAAAAGCTTACAGATGTCTTCACGTGTATGTGGGTGCTCCCATAGGAAAATGTGGACCCCCAAAAAGTGACAAAACCTAAGTGCTCATATACTGTGCTGAACAAAGAAGGACAATTGTGATATGATATGCTACTTTTCCACAGAGCATCTTTCCGTACCATCAGGGAACACAGATGCTTCTCTCTGAATACCCACTTCTTCTGTCTGGATATGCTAAGGTCTACTTAGTGACCTCTCTTCCAAACAGGCTATGTGACCACTCAAGTCCACATAGTTCTCTCTTTTCTAAACTCCCATAATATTCATCCTCTGAACCAATCCCATTTTAACACTTCTTATATTCTGCATTGATTTGTAATTGAGCTACAGTACTGTAGTGTAGTATTCAGTCCAGTGCTGCTCGGTGCCCATTATACTGGGTGGGTGTAACTGTGTAATTGAACTTCAAATAGGCCCAAAACTATTCTCATAGTGGCCCCTTGCTGCCTTAAAAAGAATTCAGAGGTCTGGGGCAGTGGCTCAGCAGTTGGAGTGCTTGCTTGGTATGCCTGGATTCAAACCCCAGCACCACATGCAAAACGAAATGGAGGAAAAAACAAAAACCAGATTAAAAAATAACTCTTTCCTTTTTCTTTCCTCTCTCTCTCTCTCTCTCTCTCTCTATAACAACAACAACAACAAAAAGCATGCTTCTTAAAAAAAAAAAAGAATGGATTGTCTCTCTTTCACAGGTAGAAAAATTGACAAAATGTACATTTTCCATTTGAAGGAAAAGACAACAGAAGTCCTGTAAGTAGATCTGCAGACATTTCCAGAACTGGAAAGCTTCACTAAGATGCCTACAAGTTTTAGGTCTGATTCTAAACTACACATTTCCATTACAATTCTGTTCATGGTTTTAACCTATTATTTTTTCATAAGTAGAAAAATTACCTGAAATTCATGCCATATTTGAATTACTACAGATTTTCTATACTCTCAATCTAAATTTAAAAAAAAATTACTTGGTTACTCAGTGAACCAGAAAAATTAAAACCTGGTTAGAGGGACAGTCAACAACAATAACAAGCAGTAGTCTAGCTCTCTGAAAATTGTCTTTCTGATGTCTTCTACCATCCACAGTCTGCACCTCAGGATATTCCCTAGCACACACTTCAGTGTTTGGTTATCATTTTACAGAAGATAATTCTATCTCATATATACATTTAATATAGATATACGTTTTTAAAAAACAAATTATTATAATGAAAAACATATTCAAGGAGTGCTTATATGCTCAAATTTCATCTAGCTAGGGGGTTGTTGACATTGATAAACCACTCAACTCTTGCTTTTTTAATTTACAAGGTCATTAGGCAAGTTCAGTGAAACTACAGTCTCTATGTGCAGTGGGGAATATTTGAAAGCCCTTATAATTTGTCAATAATTAGACTTCTTCAAAGAAATGCTTTACATTTATTAGGGAATTGACTCCCCAAAGTCTTTCTGATTATATTACCCAGTATAAGAGTAAAATCTGGCTAGTTTATCATTGTCAGTAGATTTTCCCAAGAGATCAATCTTTATGGAAAATAATATCACACATTTCTGTTGGTAACTTGGTTATATTATCAACATATCAGATGAATTGGAATTTCCAAATTATCCATTTTAGGTAGAGGGATAATTAGAAAGCTTTATCAATTCAAAAATTCTTAATAGAGTGAAGAGCCTGGAACAAAAGAAAAGTAAGACCATCTAAACTCTAAAATAAATACCTAATAAATTTATGAAAATATGTCATATACATTATTGCCATAGGCAGTATAGATGCTTAGAAGGCAACTCCCCAAAGATATTATTTTATGATTTTTATTTATTGTTGACCACTTCACTCTTTATACACCAGTTATAACTTGAATATCAGTTATAACATTTTAAAGGCTCACTTTTAAAGGTTTACTATCTTGAAAACATAACTCCCTTTGGGGACTTTAGCATAGGTTTATTGGATTCTTGCCTTCGTTGACATTTCATAAAGGTTATATCCATGAGTGAGGTCTTGGAATCTGGGAACCAACCAATTTTTCATAATACAATGTAACTGACTCCATTAACAATATGGTGCTAAGACCAGGGCAAGGAACTTTACTCTCTGTGGCTATTGCTATGAGTTGCCTTTCAAAGAGACCACAAAGCAGGACCTAACCAGTTTAATAATCCTGATAGAAAAAAAAAAGTGAAAAGTTTTGAGCATAGCCAGTGAGGTGGAAAGGAAGCTGACACACCAGGCAGAGACAATCAGTCACAGAATCAATTTTGTACTGGTTATTGGACCAGGATATTGGAGTAGGAAAGAGGAGCTTGAGAAAGAAGCTGGGAGGAGGGGTTGTTTTTAATATAGTATTTTTCCCTTTGGTTTTTCCTTTTAATCCTGTGGTGTTGAAAACACAGCTTTCACAAAGACAATCTGACTTACTGTCAACATTATAAATCATTCTCCTAATCTCATAAACTGAAGGTCTGCAGTGAAGATCTGCAATCAACACTGTAACCCATTCTTCTAATCACATAAGAAAAGAAAAAATATTCTAACATCTTTATAGTCAGCTCTAAAAACAAAATTTCCAGATGCAGTGTTTTTTTTAACTTCCTTTTTCTCAGGAAAAAAAATGTATATAGAACAATACTACTTGAAGAAATCACTTGATAATCCAGTGCTCAATATCATGAACATGAGTCCCCACTGACATTTTCTAAAAACCAATAAATGTAGGATGCAATAACTAAATTTCTTAATAGAAAAGAAAAATAGAACATTACATCCAGGGCTGGAACAGTGACTCAGCAGTAGAGTGCTTGCCTGGCACATATGAGGACCTGGTTCAAACCCCAGCACCACATACACAACTGTTGGAGAAATAAAGGCCAGATGAAAAAAAAATTTTTAAATAACATATGTGACAGGATTGCTAACTAAACAAATAAATGAAATAACACCATAGTTCCACATTGAGTAAACCTTGTGTCATTTCATTGTTATTGGTCACAGTGGTAGATATTTGTGACTTCACCTGGGTGTTACATTTTTAAATGAACAATACAAAATAAGACAATGTCTAATAGAGGCCAATCGAGCTAGAAATCATCAACTATGAAGAAAAGTGGCACTACTGAGACAACTCAACAAAGAAAATGTGAGGGTAGAATGTGATAGTATATGTCAAAGACTGAAATAATAAGACTAATCTCTGTAACTTTAGAAAAAACCACGGGGCAGTTTTGTTAAAATGATGTTTTGCTCCATGTAGAGCAAAAATGGTGTGGTAAAAAGTAGAGGTGGCCAAGTACTACTTTGAGTATCCAAGCAGGGACTGTGTGATCATGTGCCAAGGAGGATGATGAAAAGATTCTTAACTTTTCACCCAACTTCATGATTTCATACACATGAATGCGTGATCTTTTGCCAAACATAACTTTTTGTTTTAAAATTTTAGAGATCAAAAAACTCAAAATCACTAAAGTTTAGGTTTAGTATATGACAAAGAAATATGTCCATCCTTTATTATTCACTAGTTTATCCTAGGTTTATGACAGTTTAGAGTACATTGAATATTATAAATCATACACTTAAGATAAAAGAATAAGGAAAGGCAATAGAGTTGGGCACCACTTCTGTTACTAAGCATGTTAACAGTAGCTTAGTAATAAAGTCTCCTAGCTGGTGAGACCTATATTACATGCAGTATAATATGAGAAAAATGTTAAATATAAGCAGTGACACCAGAATTTGAAGTTGGCAAGGTTGATGCTGTCACTAAAATTTCATTGAATTTCATATGCCATTTTTACATGTAAGAAAAGGCCATGTGCTTAGGTCAGACCACACCCCCAGACAGATAATTCAGATCCCCTGGTCCCTCAGACTCTCTTCTCAGTGTCACTGATTAATCTACCTAATCACAATTTACCTAAACATATATTTATGTCCTCAATGTAGATGGACATAAACTCCCTATGTTTAAATCCATTTCTTGGGATCTTATATGCTTTAAAAGCATTAATATCCTACTGTATTAGGCTATACTTTTAATATGTCCCATTGTATTTGAGGAATTACTTGGTGGGGATTGATTAGAAGAATTTAAGTTCTTTTGAAAGATTATTCTTTTTTATTATTTTTATTATTTTTTGCAAAAGCAAAAATTCAGTACTGGTGACTGAATTTCTTCATTCTTCTAGGTTAGTGATTGTTCCTGAAGTTAGATGCACACTGAGAAAAAAACATAGCAATCCTTCATGCTTGGGATCTATAAAGGACTTCCCATTTTTCTGTACCCTTGCATTCTTTACAGCACTTACCACTCCCTGACGTTCTGTGGCAGGTCCACATATCACACCAAAGCCCTTAGGACCAGTTGTGCTCCAGAATTCAATTTTTTAGGTATTTTTACAAAACTTCGTGGTATAGTCACATCAGGTTCTGTGACAACTCTCCATAACCAAATATTAATATTTCTTTAGTGTCATCCATTGAAATTTCTCCTAAGTGGTATAAAGTCTACAAATAGCTTCACCTTTCTTCAGGTCAAATTTTACTGCCAGATGAGTTCATGTCAGGTCAGTTTTACTGCCAAATGAGTCAGGAAATACATTTCAATTCAAAGAGCTTTTGAATTTCAGAATCACAGATAAGATACTGTGGATCTGTAAATATTTATTCTTGGTCTATTTTCTGTCCATGTCTCCAACTAGAATTTAAAAGTCAAGGATATATGTATATTTTGTGTCTTCTTCACTGTACATCCAAAGATTAAAATAATAGAAGACAGAAAGTCTCAATAAATAGCTGTTGAGTGAATGAATGATTGAGTGAATGAGAAGGTCTGTCATCAGAATTCTGCCTGTAAAGGAAACTCCATATTTCATGCCAGATCCTTCTTCTTCTGGACCTTGCATAGTAACACACAGAGTAGATACAGGCTATGGATGGATGTAGAAACTGAAAAACAAGACAAACAAAACTATCCATGGAGAGAAGAGGCATTACCCAAAAGGAATAGCCAATAAAAGAGATAAGTAAGCACAAGAAATGAGGTCAAAGGAGAGACAAAGTCATTAGTTCAAGGTATTAGAAATAACAGAAAAAAAATTGAAGAGATGCCTGAGTCCACATAATGACAGAGTTTAAGGTAGGGCATCAATGATACCCTACCGATCCTTACAATAAACTTCCTTTAATTAAATAGTTACTATATCACTAAGTTCCTTGCCTTGCACCTTGAAACAATGTTAGTTGTTAGGTGTTAACCTTAGAGAACTCATGAAACTTCTCTGAGCCTTATTTCTTCATATAGTAAATGATGAGGTTGAAAATATGTCAAAATTTCTTTTCAACTAAAATAACTGTGTATATGGCAGTGATTCAAAACATTAATTTACAAAAATACTTCAAGGGATTATTAGAAATCAGATTGTCGAATCACATTCCCCAAGTTTGTAAGACTAAATTAAGGTTTGGGAATTTATCTAAGGTGAAACTGATTATATTAAATGTATTAGGATTCCCCATAGAAATAGAACCCTTTATACATAAAGAAAGAGAGACAAGAGGAGATTTATTATAAATAATTGGTTGGCATGGTTATAAATGTGAAAATACATAAAAATCTATGGTCTGAGGACTGAGGAAAAAAAATGATGGTGTAAATTCTAGTCCAACCTGAAGGCATGAGAAAACCAATGTCCCACACAAAGGATCATCTGGCAAAGGTGACAGTCTCTCCCTTACCTAACTTGTGTGTTCTCTTCTGTCTTCTAACATAGTGGATAGGACCAACCCACACTGAGAAGAGAAATCTGCTTTAATCAACCTACTGTTAAAAATGTGAATTTGATCCAGGAACACCCTGGATCATAGATACCCCCAGAATAATGTTTAACTAAATATCTGAGCATCTCATGGTCCTGTCAAGTGGATACATACAATTACACTGATACTGTTGCTCTGGGAACCACAGTTTGAGAACCTCCGGCCTCCAACATGATCAATATTTATTTATAATTCATATTTAAACCATTATTCAAATTCCAGGGCGCTCTGTGAAAAATTTGAGTTTATCTATCTGTAAAGATATGTCTATGTTCCCATCCACTCTTGATATTCATTTAATTTCCAATTAAAATGCAGATTTTCTAGGGAAAAACACCAAGAGAATCTTTTCCCACTGTGAAACTTATTTTACTATGAAGCTTACCTTTTTTTTAAAAAGAGGGATGGACAGTAAAAGAGAGAGAATCAATTTTATTTACCTTATCATGTGACCTTTGTTGTCCTGACATTTCATTGTGTACATGGTGGTAGGGTTTGAACCCACATGCTCACGCATGCCAAGCAAGCACTGTAACCAATGAACCACCGCTCCAGCCCCTGAAGCTTACTTTTTAAAAAATTAAATGAAACTCACATTTAACATTTTCTCCAGACATTGAGAAACAGCCCTCACACAAGAAAAATTTCAGCATTCCTGTTTCCTTTGGACTGTCTCATGGCAATGGCTTATTTTCTGGCAAACCAAATTTTTTTATTTCAAATGACACGGCATGACCAATCTAAGTCCAACCGAATTTAAGGGTCTTAAAAAATTTCTCACCTCCCCAGAAGCAAATCTTAATGCAATGAAAACTTCACAGAAAAATATGATTCCTCTTTCTATAGCAAAAGAGAAGCTACACAGCTTGAATTTTAATACTCAGATCAAAATTATCACTAGGAAAAAGTGTTCCAAATGTTGCTGGTTTAAAAGTAAAGTCTTGGACTAGAGCAGTGGCTCAGTGGTTATGCCACTTGCCTGGCATGCGCAAGGACACAGGTTCAAACCCCAGCACCACGTACACAACTAAGAGTGCATCATTTCAGAGCAATGAAAGCCACATGAAATAACAAATAAAATTGATTCTTTCCGGGGCTGGAGCAGTAGCCAGTGGTTATGGCACTTGCCTGGCATGTGTGAGCATGGGGGTTCAAACCCCAGCACCATGTACACAATGAAGTATCACAGCAACAAAAGCCACATGAAAAACTAAATAAAATTGATTGTTTCTCTCTCTCTCTTTAAAAATTTTTTTTGATTCTCTCTCACGCTGTCCTTCTTTCTTTAATAAAAAAATAAGCAAGAAAGTACATAAAAGTAAAGTCTCAGAAAACCAACAACCCCCAAATAAACAGACTGACTTCTTTGGGAATAATACACTTTAGAGAAAGTAAATGCCATTATTAACTTTCAAAGACATGAAAATTGGTATAAAGTGCTGTAAGTATTTGATATTTCACTAGTAAACTTCTTGGAAAAATATTTTATTACCAAATAGCACCTTGGCAGAACTACCCACCTAGGTTTCCTAGAGCAAAAAAATTGTGGTGGAGGCATAGAAAGCCTGGAGAAGTTTTCTAGAGGATTGATCCAGGGGTGATTAATTATCATATATATACATGGGTGTGACAAAGCATATAAAAAGCATTCAAAGTGCAAGTCTGGGTCACCTGATGCTCTTCTAGAAATGAGCAATAGACCTCTGAAGATTGAAATATGCATGATACCTTGCTCAGGGAATTAAAAGAAAAGATGGAAAAGGGAAGATTAAAAGGTTGACAGCAGATTTTTTTCTTCTGAAGCCAATTTATTTTTTTTTTTGAGCTAAAGGGACTTTGGCTCTAGGCTGGGGTAAAACAGCCTTGCCCGGAAGCCACATTTATCACACCAAGCAAAAGCACCACAAAGGAGACAGCATGATAAATACCTGGTTTCAACATGCCAGGATAGGGTATCCAGAAATAAGGGTAAGAATTTATTTATCTCCTTGAAGACTGGAATTTAGCAAGCTCAAATAGTGTCCTTATAAAGGTTGCCTCCAAATACACCATCTATTCATTGATGTAAGATGTTAGCTATGTTAATTACATGGTGCTTCATCACATTCTGAAATGGCTGATGGAGTTGTTCACTCATCTAGGACACACATGCAAGTTATTTGTTACAGTGATTACTTGCTTTGCACAGTCCATGCCCTTGACCCAGTCTCATAGATCAACGTCAGGCCAAAGGAGATCTCCAGCAAGGAACAACATGAACCCTGTCCTCAAGGTTAGGCTTTCGAAGCTAATAGCTGATCCCGGATTCTGGGATCAGACTAGCCTGGGTTTCAATTTTATAACCAAACACAAAGTTGTCTGACCTTAAGTGACTTAACCTCTGGAAACCTCAATTTCCTCAAGCATAAAATGAAACTAATTATAAACCATGTGTCAAAGGACGCTTGATTCAGATGTGAGATATTGTGCATAAAGTATCTATGTGTGGCATATAGTAAGTGTTCAAGAAATATTATTCTTACTATGTTTTTAATTTTTATAGTAGAACCTTCCTAAATGACCTTCAATACATTGATTTACCAGGTTAATTCACCTTGCTATCCATTCTTTCTGTTAAATATATGGACTAATACCCATGACATTCCAAATACCCTCAACAATAGACTGTATCTCAGAAGACCTGTACAATACTTTTCCTGTCAATGAGTTTTATGCTTCACAAAAGTTAAAGCTTATTCCCAAATCTGGAAGGTCAGAAAGAATTAAAGAACATGGAAAGTTCAGGATAAATACCACACTTGACTGCCAAGTTTATGTACTGTGCGTTAATGAAGCACACATAGATATTCAAAAGGAAACTCATGCTCAAGCACACAAAAAGGGTAAAAATTTGAGAACTCTTAGTAAACAAGACTAAAAAGTTGTCTGCCATGAAATTCCAGTTTTTAAGTCTAAAAAATAGAATTTCCACAGATTTCATGCTTTCCTTTCAGAAACCCATAGGACGATGGAGTGTGGAACAAATGCCTTTACAGAGAAAATAAACTGTCCAGTATACAAGCACACAGCAGAAGCATTTCCAAATATCCTATGCTGTGCACACACTGCTTGCATTTATCATACTATATTAGTGATATGACACATTTTAGAGACTGAAATAAAAAGTCTGAATAAAGAGCTTAAGATGGAACTGCTTCACATTCTCCTTTGAGAATTCAACTATTTTTTTAAAGACTTCAACAGTAAAGTATTTTAACAAGGAATAACATGATAGTCCAAAATGCTGTAAATCAAACACAATATTTGGAAGGAAAGCATCTTTATTTCTCACCCAACATTTTTATCAATGAAAAAAATAAGAATAGAACAAATTCAATATCAGAGATTATGTATAAGGTGTCAGATTGCAGACCTTTATCATACAGAGTGTCAAAACTTCTATAGGGGTCCACTTTTCCATTTCAAGCCAGATGTTACACATAAATTTACATATGAATCCATCATATTTTCTAAATGTTTTTCTCATTTTTCCTCTTACCTCATAACAACAAATGGCACAAAATTAGCTTTTAAACCATCTATAGACATTGATAAAATTTCAATAACTCAACTTAAAACTGAATTCTTTAATATGAAAATTCACAAATACATGAAGATGATGGTAGAGACCCTTCACCTGGGGCTACATTTGGTACCTGTTCATCCAATAAAGGAACTGGATTTTCCCTGCTCTGGATTCACATTTTTGTTTAGGTAAAGTGGCCAAGGAAACTCAGGAGCCCAATCAGAAAGAAGCAATAACTTAAGAACATGTGCATCTGATTTGTATGTTTACAAGCACAACTCATAATAGCTATATATTAATTGTTAACAAATTTATAAAAGTATATTTTAGAACTTTTTGGGTGATACATCCAAAAGTTATTTGAAATCCCACCAATAAACTTTTAGTGAAGTAAACAGATGTTCAACATATCTCTCTGATAGGCATAATAAATACTGTTATCAATAGAGCCAATTGAAACAGTCAGTTAAATAAACAAGCATTACACTGAGGACAAAAGTGTCAGTTTATTAATATGCTGGTAGTTAGTGCGCTTTTTCCAGTAGATTAATTTTTATTCATTCCATCAAATTTCAATATACAAAGTCCTTTGTTAGCTGCCACACTAAGTCATTACAATAATTTGTTCATTTCCAACATATAACCTGCATATATACTACAAGATCAATATACACACATTCAAAAAACAAGCTATGCTTTAAACACTGTGTGGACTCTCTGAATGTCCAGCCTGCTCCCTCCACCACAGGTAAATGTCAGCTTTTCTCCCCCAAATTCCTCTACAACTGTAGGGCTTATATACAAATTGCTTTTCAAATCCTGTGGTATCTCAAGTTTATTTATTTATTTTTCCTTCTGTTTGAGTTCCTCTAGCTGCATAAGTACCCTCTCACTAATCTTCCACAGACATCTTCCTCTTTAGAACTATTTCCTTGATATTAGTGAACTAGTGGCAACCTGCTTGTTAATCCTATTTTACAAATAAAGTTTCAGTAAGAATCAAAGAACATGCTAAGTAAATGTAGCAATGAAGGAGATATCAGGGCTGGAGTGTATAGAAGCCAAGGAAATAGATATATTGAGTTACTATTATTGCCTTTCCATAAAGCTTGGATTGTTTGGAACTTAATATTGCAAAAAGGCCAGTAGTGTATAATCTTACCCCAAATGTATGATAACTCATTTTGCCATCCTAATGATCAGCAAGGATCCAGCATGGTTTAGATCACCTGACATTCTGCTTTATTCTCTGACTATTGCAGATGTCTAGTGTCAGTAAATGCACATGTTCTCTGCTGGGCATTTTGCACTGGAGAAAGAGAAAGGGAGAAAGAGAGGAAGATAAGGATTGGTTTTTACTCCAAGTGAGAGAAATCCACTAGAGGATTTACACCGAGGAGTAAAATGATTTCATTTAAGTTTTCAAAGGATCACTGTAGCTGCTGTTTGGGAGTTAAAAGTGGAAATAGAGACACTTGTTAGAGAGCTATCACAGTTATGCAAGTGAGGGGATAGTGATTCGGACTAGAACTAAACAAAGAAAACGGTAAGAAATCACTGAGTATTGACTGTATCTTGAAGGCAGAGACAATAAGTTCTTCTGTCAGAGTTGACTATAGAGTATAAGAGCAAGGGAGGAGACAAAAAATTGCCCCAAATATTGTGACCTTACACTTAAGATTATAGAGTAGTCACGTACATTAATAGGAATGAATCAGGAAGTGAGTAAGTTTTTTGAGGAAAGATCAGAAATTTGGTTAGAGAAGCCTGTTGGACATTCAAGTAGAAATGTCAAGTGAGTAGTGGGTATATTCATCTGGAAATGGAGAAAGGGGAGGAACGGAGATAAAAATTTAGAAACCCTTCACATATATAAAGATGAAATCACCAAGGGATTGAGTATGGATAGGAAAGAGAAGAATTCCAGAGAATGAAAATTAAGAAACGAGGTAGAAGGAAGAATTGGTGACATGACCAAGAAGGAGAAGCCAGTGAAGTAGGAGAAAATAGATAAGAAGGAAAAGGTGGAGAAGGAAGAGGCTGAGGAGGAAGAAGAGGAGGAGTGCTACTTGTTGTGGGAAGGGGAGGGGGAAAGAGTGTCCTAGAAGATAAGAGAAGGTTTCATAAAGGAGAGAATTATCAACTGTCAAAAGCTGCTGAGAAGTCAAAGTTAAGGCCTGAAAATTAACCAATACAATTAGCAAAATATAAATCAACAGTGACCTTGATAAGAGAAGTTGCAGAGAAATGTTGAGAGGAATAGTTTATTAGAGTGATTTCCAGATTAATTGAAAGAAGAACTAAAGACAGGGAAAATACACAAGTCCTTTAAGGAATTTTTCATTAAATGGGAATCAAGAAATGGGGCAGAAGCTTAAAGGGATGTAGTATCAACAAGCCTATCTATTCACTCTCCTGAACGTCTCCTCTCCACTCAAATCTCCATTACTCCTCCTCTCATCCTGATTCTGGTTGATGATCTTACTTCCTGATTTCATTGAGACAAAAACAGAAACAATAAGAAAGTACCCTCCTGTTTTGCCAGCACCACTTTTAAGCTATTCACACCCTCATGTATTTCACATGGTATTGGCTTGGTCTTGTGCTTCTCTGCAAAAGTGTTCAGTTATGTGGCGCAGAATGGACCAGGAGAATATAATAGTATTAATCTAGATTGGAGTTTTGTTAGGTAAGGATGATGAAGAAGGGTGTTGGAGACAAAGACAAAATAATTATAAAATTGAAACTGTGATACATTCTATTATTTATAGCTCCTAAGGGCACAATTGCCCTATTGTCAAAGCCAGGGTTCCGCCAATTCTGTAGAATGATCCCAAGAGTGCAGCAGCTGCCATTAACTAAAAGTTTACAGATATCCTCAAGCTATGCAGCTTCCCTTAGTTATTCATTCTACATCTTACCTTGACACTTTGCAGAGCTTCTTTCCTGCCCATACCAACCCTTGAAATAAGGTGTTATCTTTTCAACATGCAAAGTAGTTTTCCATTTTATTTAATTCTTTCATGAATTAGCCTAAATTATAATGCAGAAAAGACTTTTCTCAATCTGTACTATTCACAATCCCTGTCATAGTATTCAATTATCATCTTTCCAGAATGAAGAGCCCCCATTTTAGCCTGATTATATGTATTAGTGCAAATCATATCTGGCATCCCAAAACATGAAATATGACAATTCATAACCAGTTCCTCCTGTTTAAGCACCTTTTGGACAAAACATGAGAGTAGCATCATACTCTTGTAATACCAGTACAGGGACTAGGCCAGCCTCAGTAACTTAGCAAGACCTTGTCTCAAAACAAAATTAGAAAGGATAGGATGTAGCTTAATGGTAAAGCTCCCCTAGGTTCAATCACAGTACTAAAATTTAAAAAAAAATCATAGTAACCACTGGGGAAGACATAGAAGAATGTACCCCCACCCAGAAGAAACTCTTCATCAAATATGCACCCTATAGACTAATATGGAGTGAACAAAGAAGAGCTAAAGGAAGTAAGAAAGGGCAGGGGGAGAAGAAGAACAAAGCACAAGATTATCTGACTTCACTGCTCAAAGACCCAAATTGTAATTGAAAGAAAACCGAAAAAACCCAATATCAGAGAACTTTGAAGGCAGAAGGCCTGGAATTTAGAAATATTTAAATGATATACTTAAACTCATTTTGCTTCTTAGATAACAAAAAAAAATCTACAAATAAAGTAAAACATTGTGTTAAATACTCAGTATGTAAGTAGTGTGCAAAAATGTTTGATCTATTTGGAAAGTGCTGTTCGGAGTTAACAATGGCTCCAAAAGGCCACAACCAATGCCCTTAACGAGCATGCTATCTCCAGAGGTACAAAGCCACAGCTGAGAGCAGAAGCTTAGAGCAGGAATCTGAACAGACATAAACTCCCATGGGGCAAAACAGTTTTCTATAATCTTTCTAAATAATCTTTAGACCAGTTTCTATGAACCCCTTAGGACTAGGACCCTAATAAAGTCCATAGCCTATGAAAGCTATTTATAAAACTTCTCTGGGAAGGTTACACAAATATATTGTCTCAGGCACTGTGTAACTAAAAGTTATAACCTACTCCTTAGGGAATATCTGAGTTTTAGCAGATCTTAAAACTATCTTTATATAGGTTAGGGTTGTGCAAAGGAAAAATAATTTAATTGCATTCTTTAAAATAATATGTGTGTATATAATATTATTTAAATCTGCTTTGATAATTCTATCATCATCATAATATCACTACTGTTTACATTCCAGACTCTGGACTAAGCACTTGATATACGTCATAGTAGTTAATTTACACAAAAACATTTTTAAGACAGGTATTATTATTCCTATTTTAGAGAAAAAAAATTGAGATTCATACAAACTATCTGCTGCTTATCAGTAGAGCTAGGATTCACATCTAAGCACCCTGACAATAAAGTCAGTGTATGTTCAATAACCATAATATATATAGACAGACAGACAGACTTACCCATTGCATTGTCCACCCCAACTTATCACTTTTCAAAAGGATTGCTATGGGTACTGTAAGACCCTTTAGTAACCAACATGATGCCATCATTAGCTCTACAAATAAACCAAGAATATCTGTCAAATACTTTATAGTCCTTAGTTTGTCAAAAGAGATGAAAACTGTTATCAATGTCTGTGTTCACAATTACCAAATAAAAAAAAAGTGTAATAGGTTTTAAGCTCAGATATGCCTTCCCACTATTTATGGAGCCCAGAATAAACCTCTGACTGCATTATGATTAAACATTCATGGTTTTCATTTATTCAAACTCACACTCAACTCATTATTTCTGATATAGTAACCCTGCCAGTGATATAAGCTGCCAAGTAGTATACTAAATTACAGGTTCACCTTTGGGTCTCTGGTGAACCCATAAAAGTTATATTTATGTATTTGATAGCCTCAAATTTTAGGAAAAAGAGTTAGCATATTAATAAATGTTCTGTTTACTACACACTAGTCAAATGTATGCCATTATAGAAGGGGTACTTTCTCAAAACAGAATTTTAAAAAGCAATCAATACCCAGAGCAGATTATATGTAGACATGAGGAAATTAAAGCGCAAAGGTTAATTAAATTGAGCAACAGAAATCCATGGTTTAAAGGTAGGGTTTGGGGAAATATCGTCTAAACCAGATTTCTAAGAACACAGAATTTTAAAATGAAAATGAAGGCTGGAATGCAACTCTCCAATCCTTTAACTCTTTTCTTTACTGAGAAAAGGTTAAAGTGAAGATCTAATACGGGCATAAAAAAAAAAACAAAAACTTACATTTAGGTCTTCATTTTTTCCTCCTCTTCTTAATTTTTATTTTCAGGTACTCTTAATAGCTGATAAACTTCCTGAAAGAAGATAAGAAATATTATAAGTTCTTTGCAAATAAGAAACACATAAACATATTCATATGTTTTTAAGTTTTTCAGAAAAAAATGTATCTAGTTTGCACATTACAGACCTTAGAAGTTAGCTAACTTCCTTAGAAGTTAGCTCCACAAGGAGAGGTACCAAATTGGATTCTAAGCAGGACTTGAGGCCTTGAGGCCTATGGATTTACCAGTATATTGTTTTATTTCCTGCACTGAAAGTTGTAATAATAGTTGTAATAAATGCTTATGAGTAGTTTATGTTCATATATGAACATATGAGTTCCAGGTTCCTTATTCATTATTATTAATATCTGCTTAGAAATTTACACAAAATAAAAATGAATGATGAGTGTTCTTAGAAAATTACTACTCCATAAAAATATAAAGATTAAAAATCCCAAAACTGGTGCTGGAGCAATGGCTCAGCCATTGGATCAGTTGCCTGGCATGCATGAGGACCCAGGTTCAAACCCCAGCACCACATACACAATTAAGTGTCAGAGAAACAAACGCAGGTGAAAAAAATAAATAAAATTGATTCTGTCTGTCTCTTTCTCTCTCAAAAAAAAAAAAAAAAATCCCAAAACTGTAGAGTGAAGCTCTTTGTTATATATGCACCATAAAAATCTCAACATCTGACCCATTTCATTATTACAGGGAAAGGGCTATTACTCCGGAAAATATGCATAAAAATTTGCAGCATTCAAAGGCATGAGACAGTTTTACTTCACATGTGTTTCCTGTGTATTGTATATATTCACATTCTTATCCACACACACAGCAGCACCTGCCGCTACAACTCTGCTCTCCACCAGTTCCCAGCCTTCTCTTTTTAGAAAGGATTGAGTTGAGCCTCTTTTTTAAACTGCTGAAGTAATGCTGCCATCTCCTGTTCACTGAACAGAAGGTAATGAAATTACCCTCAAAGAGAATGGAAAGAAATTTTTTTAAAAATTTCATTCAAAATGACAATGCCAAAAATAAAAATAAAATTTTAAAAATTAAAAAATAAAAAAATGACAATGTCATAGTAATTTTGTTTTAAATTTTTTTAATGGAAGTGTTTCGAGAGAAGTTTTAGTTTTAATCAAAACATTAAGTTAGCAGTTCTGATATTTCTGAATATTATTTTGCTATTACCTAATTCTAATCATTACTTTGTTAACACAAAACAATAAAATAATCATGTATGCTGATCTTTAATTAGCTAAGTTATTCTCAGGAGACTTGTCTCCAAAAATTCTACATCTATAAATACAGAATTGAGGGGATGAGGAAGATAAATCCAGCAACTTTAACAGCAGAAATTACTGTCTTATTTTGGAATTTCACCAAAGTGAATACAAGAAAATAAGGAAAATGACTCATTAAAAATTTCTCTTCATTTCTAAATTTTAGGATTTGAAGACATATCCATCAGAGAACCTCTCCAAAAGTTTTTCCTTTGCTATAAATCAGTAACACTGAGTGTTCTGCAATCATGCTCCACAGATTTTGTGAGTAGGAACTGTGTTCTTGTCATTGCAAGCATTAGAAACACTTTGCAGACAGTGCCACAGAAAAACAGATACTTAACCCAGTATTACATTTTAAAAGTCTGATTCCTCTACCAATCCAACTGTTGGTGGCAATCTTCCTTGTTTAAAGTTGCTCACAACCTCTTCTAAAATAAAAACTATTTAATGACAACACAAAACAGCTAGTTATAATCATATACAAAATATACCCTCATCAAACACACTGAGACAAGTTTTTTAAAGTAATCATTTTGAGGACAAATATCTTCCTTTCTCTTCCCTTTTCTTTAAGGAGATCTCCTCGGCCCTGTTAATTCATCTGTGTTGCTTCTTGTGTTGTAGAGTCCTCATTCTGAAGACTTTACTATTGTGAGTGATTGTCATTGACCTGAATGATAGGGAACAAGTGCAGCTGAGGAAAACACTGCCAGCAAAACTCACAGCATGAAATGCATGGCCTGTGGACAACTGAGTTTGTACATTTTACCTTTGTGTAAACATTCTTCCAAACTTGCACGTGCCTTTTGTGGAAACAAAATGAACTGACATTAGCTTATTTTTCAGGCACTAAAAAGCATTGATATATTCACAGCATGTTGAAAGTTTTCATTCCTGATATTCTTCAATGTCATAAACATGTCAGTTGGCAAAACAAAATCCTTCTACAATACACAATGCTGTAATCTTCAACAAAATGATAAAATCCATAATGTCAGTTTACCCACTTGTTCACAAGCTTCTTCGGGCATGCCCTGAGACTTGGATGGGGCTTTATCTTCTCAATTGGAAAATGACGGAACCAAACTAAATCATTTCTGAGGATTTTTCCATCTTAAAAACTGATCCTAACTACAGGTAGAGTCTATAATGGGAGAATATTGTCACATCAGGACTAAATTCTTTCTAGGCAAGAAACATAGGAAGGTTACATTTCTGTCAGGCCACATAATTACTTCTAGAAAACAGCACAACAAATAGTGGCAATAGAGGCAAGATTGCTATTGACTCTCAGGAAAATAACTACCACAACTGTCATTAATGTTTATGTTAGGTGACAATATTAAAGAAATCATTTACATCATTATAAAGCATATTATAATAGTTTGCTTTAGTTGCCTATCATTTAGCAATAGCTAACATTGAAAGATGATTATGATGGATATTATATATACTTTTTTTTCAAATACCATAAATAGTTAGTCTTCATCTTTTCAGACACTGGGGATTGAACTCAGGGCATGCTCTACCACTGTGCTACAACTTCAGCCCTTTTTATTTTGAGACAGGGCTCACTTAGTTACTGAGACTGGCCTCAAACTTAGAATCCTCCTGCCTTAGCCTTCTGAGTCTCTGGGATTACAGGCATGTTACCACTGTGCCCGTGTCTGGCACTTAAATGGTTAGTTTTAAATACAGCCCATGATTACATAAGACCCATCCTAGTAAACTCTATTCAAAGTACTGATATTAAACATGAATCAATTTGGGAATTTCTTAGACAGCAAAACATTATGATAAAAAACTGTTCTTTTTTGGCACAATCACTAAACTGTTGTTAAGGCATCAAGGCAGAAATCAAAGAATCATAGAATTCCAGAATCATATAACAAGGTTAAAAGGAGACAGTTTATAGCATATCCCTCTCAACTCTGTGGAGATTTGTTTTTACCTACATGTTATTTCCATGTTGAAAGGAATTTTGCTTGATTCCCAATTTAGGTAGAGTAGCATAAATATTAAATATACCATTTACCTTAAATAAATGTTTGTATTCCTCATCCAAACTAGCTTTTTAATTGACAAGCAGTAATTGTATATGTTTATGAGATACAATGTGAAGTTTTGATCTTTGTACACAATATAGATTTAATCAAGCTAATTAACAGTCATTACCTTACATGTTTCTGCCCATAATTTCCAAATCTGAATGCCTTACTAGGAGTATAGAGTTCAACTGCACAGACAGGGTAACATATTTTATTTTGCTACCTTAATAAAAATTTTCAGCATAATAAGCATAAATCTGTGGTCTGGCAATTATTATAAACACTTTTTACTTCAATAAAATGCTATCTCAGTTGAGACTAAGATCACCACAGAAAACAACTTTTGGAGTTATTTATACCCAAAGCATAAAAGTAGAATCAGTCAGATAATATTCAATTTATTGATACTTATTTTCAACTATTGATTTACAATATCAATTGGTGCAGATCTTCCAGAATAAAAGTTAAATGTTGATATGTTTAATTTAAGAATATTAGTGGGTGGAGCAGTTGCTCAGCGGTTACAGCACTTGCTTGGCATGCGCGAGTACATGAGTTCAAACCCCAGCACCACACACACACACACACACACACACACACACAAAGAATATTAGTGTACTAAAAAATATAAAATAAATCCTTTGTAATAATTTAAATGACCTGAATATTTCTTTCCTTCTACCCCCCTTCACTCTCCCTTTCTCGTTTTCTGTTTCCTCCATCCCTCACCAGTTTCTCTTTCCTTCCCTACAGAAGTATTGCTTGCTTTTAAAATGCTACCTTCATTGGCTGCAAATAAACTTTGAGGCCTTATTTCAAAATTGTTATTATGCTATGGGGCACTGGATTCATTGGTCAGGTAAGGATTCATCAAGGGTTGTTTCCTGTTGCGAAACCAGAGAAATATCTCAGCAGTTTTACCACAACATAGAAGTCTCTTTGAAGACCAGCTCATTACTCATCTGTATTGTTTTTACTGAAATCTGACAAAATCCATTCAAACTGTGACTGAATGTAAAACTGGTATCTCCTCTGCCTTCCATTCCCAACACTCCCAAATGATGGTAATGCAAAAACCCAAGATGCTCTGAAGGAGATTTGCTTCACAAGGCAGCACTAGGCGTGCTTTGGATGCTTTAATCAAGTTGTTAAAAAAAAAATCTAAAAGATTTAACATGTATCATTTTCTCTCTACTCAGGGCTATGAATTCTGCTTTTACACTTTAGTATCTTTCATATTATCATTTTCATTATGTTACAGTAAAATTTTCTAGAATCTATATGTGACAAAAAATTGGAAGAATATATTTGAATTAAATATTTTTATTTCAAAATGTAGTTTTTGGCAGGGAGGTAGTCCTTAATTTCTTCTTTAAATTATATATGTATTCGCCCCTGAAATAATAGCCAATTGCATGGCTTTATGGCCCAAGTTTGGCAAGTACCTCCCAGCAAGACAAAAAATACACTCGTTTAGTAAAACATCTGCTGACCCCTAGAATTTAGACGTTTATCCAACATCACATCTGAAAGGGAAGAAAGGTTTTTACATTTGTACCATTTTGTATGTTAATATTTTATTTTCCCCTTATGGATCTCATATTTATTCATTTTTATGTGCATTTTGTTCCTTTTAACCTGGTGGCAGCACTGTGAAATATCACAGGCCTTTTACTCAGTATTTCTCTAACAAGCCAACCAGGTACAAACAGGGTTTTTATATCCGTTTGTAAATTTTAGTGAGCGGTGATTGAGTTGAGAGAAGGAAAATAAAAATACAAATACTACATTTGTGTAATGTTTAATTCACATCACTTGTACGATACTGTGCTGTTGGCATGTGTCTCAATAAATAGGCTTCAAAAAGAAATTATGGCAGTGTAAAAATAGTTTCCCTGAATTCACGTGCTTTTTACTGTTCCCAGGTCTCAAAATGGCTTTTAAAATTATTTTTTCAGACTCTTAGAGCCATGTATCCCATATTGTGATAGGATATGTTTCTCTGCCCTGCTCCCTAGAGTGGAGCTGGAGAGAAGAGAAGTTGAGACAGCTTGGCACCATGCTAGTCTGAAAGAGGTCCAACCTGAAAGATTCACTTTTGTTGCCAGAGAGAAAGGAACATGAGAAAGTAAAAGGTCAAAAAAAGGCTGGGGAGTCTAAGCCTGAGAAGAAATACCAGAGACAAACACACAGGTCAAAGCTACTCGTTTAACAAAAAAGATTAGAGCCCTGGTTCATCTCAAGCACCATGCTAGGCACTGGTGACATGAGAGCATAATCTACGCTGCCATGAAGCAACTACATGGAGACCACACCTCCAGAGAACGCCCTTTGCCTTGACAGTCTGAAAATTATGCCCCTTCTCCAGAACACAATCTCTCTGGAGGCTTTTTTCTTCAGTAGCACCAGGTATATGCTCAACAAAATGAGAAAAAAATGTTAATAAAAACATTCTATCCACTTTATAGATCAAAATCTTTTCCCCTAGGAATATGTTGCAAAATTCCAATTTTTCAGTAGACTATAAAAATAACTATAGTAGGGCTGGGGATGTAGCTCAGTGGTAGAGTACTTGCCTAGAATTTCCAGGAAGCCTAGGGTTCAACTCCCAGTGCTGCAAAAAATCATATACAATAAATTCAGTAACCTTAGCCAACAGTCTATCAAAGTACATTTAAAAAAAATGCTACTCTGCATTGATTTCACTGGCTATGAAGTATGCATTATGTAACAAAGGCTAAGATGCCAATCCGAAGCCCTGAAATAAGTCCTCAATGCTCTTGCTTCTTTCACAGATAAAAGTTTAAACAATCTAAAGTGTAGTTAAGAAGTACACACTAACAAGAAAAAATTTCCATTATACATTGCTAAACAAATATAGCAAACTACAAGACAATATTGAAATATAATTTCAATTATGTTTTTTAAATGGTAAAATGTCGAAATTGTCTCAATGAATACTAAAGGGAGAAAAAAATCAACCAGCAAAAACATAATACATACTATTTAAAGCCAATTAGTATTTCTTGATGTTTTAAAGTATGAATATTGATCTTTAAAAGGATAAAAGATTAAATAGGATAGTTCACCAAAGGGATCTCATCATAAGATCCACTTACTTCTGAATTAGGACAAGAAAGGGAAATTTAAAAACGTAGGCCAAGTGAAGGGAGAGCCCAATCACTTTCCATTATTGTCTGATTCATTGTATGCATCCATTAAAAATCAATTGTTTAAAATTTTATAATTTCACACAGATATGCTGCAAAGTAAAATCATTAACCTTTGAAGAAACAAAAAGGACAATGTCACTGGTTTCTTGAATTCTAATTGTTAATCATTAATAAGATAATTTTATTTATGTCTTTAAACTACTTTCTGATATCAATCAGAAATATACATGCTTTGCAAATCAGAAAACTTCAATGTCCTTAAACTTTTTTTTTTTTTTAGAGAGAGAAGGACAGTGAGAGAGAATCAATTTTTATTTAGTTTTTCACATGGCCCTCGTTGCTCTGATGCTTAGTTGTGTATGTGGTGCTGGGGTTTGAACCCGTGTATTTGCGCATGCCAGGCAAGGGCAGTAACCCGCTGAGCCACCACTCCAGCCCATCCTTAAACATTTAAATGTTTAAAATTTGAATGGTCTAAAGGCAAGGCTAATTAATTAGGTCTTTCATTTGTTTGTTGGCAGTGGCGGGGAGGTGATCCGTCTTGAGTGTGGTAAGCAAGTGCAATACCACTGAGATACACCCCTAGCCGCCGAAGTAGGTCTTTTCCAAGATATAATTATTTTTTATAAGCTTTTTATTAGATTCAATTCAAATGATGATTCCATTTATAAGAAAAGAAACAAATGCCACCTAAAGTAGCAAACTAAAGTTCAAAAATGACCTGTGTTCTCTCACCCTACGTGGAGAATTCCAGAGATCTTCAAAAGAATGGGAGAATCCTCTCCTAGGAACAACTGCTGCAGTCAGTACTCCTGGCTTTTCAGATAGGCTCCACACCTGGCACCAGCCTGTACTGCCCTCTGCAGTCTCCAAGCAGTACTGCATACAAGTACAATTTTACTAACACGTAGAAAAACAGATTCGTAAAACATAAAAAAAAAAACTTTTTAAGAGAGAGAGGGACAGTGAGAGAAAGAGAATCAATTTTATTTAGTTTTTCATGTGACTTTCGTTGCTCCAACACTTTGTTGTGTACGTGGAGCTGGGGTACAAACCCACATCCTTGCACAGGCCAGGCAAGCACCAAACTACTGAGCCACTGCTCCAGCCCAAACATAAAACGTTTTAAAAATCACTGTATTAATGGCACTTAAAATTAAGCCCAAAAACATATTACACCATTACTTCATTAACTAAAAGTTTTCTTACTACAAAAATACATGATTAAAAAGAATGAGGAAAAAAAACCAAATGAGAACCCTTCCAGAAATCATTAACACCTTGATGTATATCCTTCCAAGCTCTCTTCTGTACTGACACTCACCTTTATATTCTTACATCTCCTCTTTTTCTGTTTTTTTTCAAAATGCTATCCTATTTCATATACTGCTTTAAATCAATTAATAAATGGCCTTCCACGCTATCCATTTTTATACCACAATATCATCCCAGGGATATTCTACTTAATCATTCTCCTGCTCCAACCAAAAGATTACTAACAACTGTGATTAATACACTTATAGCTATTCCTATTCTTTTGTTCGTAATTGTTCAAATGTGTTCTCTTAATTGCTGAATTATGCTTTATGATTTTTCTTTCCTTTTATCATCAAATAATGAAAAGTCAGCAGAACCTCATGGATTATCAAGGCCACAGAAGGACTACTAGCATCCTTTACATGTTTTATAGCTCAGTTTGGCTAGCTTGTAATTTAAAAACTAAAAAAAAAATTTGAGAGACTGAAAATCACTATAAAAACACTTCTCTGTCTCTTCTCTGGCACAGTTCCTTCCCAAAGTCAAGGAATTGAGAAAATCAGATTAGGAATGTGGTCATGAAGATGGTTACTGAACATGGAACAAAAAGAAATACTCCTAAAGGGCATTTTATGCAAAGCAGGAGTGAGCTTACAAAATTGTCCTGTCAATGTAGGTCATGAATGTTTAGGAAGATTTATCCTCTTTCCTGCTTTCTAAGCCTTTCCAAGCAGAAACCAGATTATAATGTCTTTTTTTTTTTTTTTTTTTTTTGGTACTGGAGCTAGAACTCAGGGGTACTCAACCACTGAGCTACATCCCCAGTCCTTTTTCATAAATTTTTTGACACATCATCTGGCTAAATTGACCAGGCCCCGGTAGCTGGGATTACAGGTGTGCACTACCACATGCAGTCTGTAATGCAACTTGAATGAACCAAGATCAGGCTCCATAGGCTCTAGTGGGAGTAAAAAAACAAAAACTGTCTCGAACATCTCATTCTCATGATTTCAATTTCAATGTGCTAATGCTATTATCTGAAGTGCAACCCACAGTTATATTACAAAGGACTTGTGGAGGCTGGAATGATGGCTCACCTGTTACTGTGCTTGCCCAGCACGTGCGGAGACCTGGATTCAAACCACAGCAACACATACACAATGAAGTGTCAGCGCAACAAAAACCAGATGAAAAACTAAATAAAAGTTAATTCTCTCTCTCTTTAAAAAAAATAAAAAAGGACTTGTGATTTATTTTTGCCTGGGGAGCCTTAGTCCCAGTCTCCCTGAACATTCATAATGTGCCTATGTTTTTTTAAAATACTTTTGAACCCCAAACCCTAAATACTTGCTCACCCTTTTAAAGATTAATCTTCAACCTCAAGGACCCCTCCACTCCAGCACATGGCACTGGCAGTAAATTGGACTTCACCCAAGTTTCCTGCAGGATGGGAAAAACTGCTTGCTTCTCTCCTGGGAAACACCTTAGCCCACCATGCTGCCTCTAACGCTGTTGCTTGAATTTACCACTGAAGTTCTGTTCTGGCATTTTATTTCAACTTTCTGAAAATGCCTGGCTGGCAGGGTAACGCCTTACTTGTCTCCCCTTAGCTTGGCATGGAGAAAGCTGTGACCTGGTTTTCCCTCATTTGGATATGCTCCCTTTCCTTCACTATGGATCTCAGGAGTGCATCTGCTTAACTATCATATTCCTTAAATCTAAGCCTACATTTAAAAGAACAACCAAATGTGATTAAAGTATGGTATATGTGTAGAAAACTAACACTAAATCAGAAAGGAAAACAATACTGAAGTTCCATTTTAAGGGCTTGAATAGTCCTTAAGACTAATAAATGCTCCAATGGCTTTCTAGGGCTTATAACACCTTTGCCTGTAAAATGTTTCTATTGCCTCAACAGCACAGACTTTACAATGTGGATGTCATGCTTTTTAAAAGCATGTAGTTTATCAGAAACACATACAATAGATACACTTTTAATAAAATTGGAACCAAAGAAAACAAATGGAATACTTGGCTTACAGGTGTTTTCCAGGGTCTTAAAAAAAAAAAATTAAACCCAGAGGCACTTAAGCACTTAACCGCTGAGATATCATCCCTAACCCTTCTGTTTTGAGACAGGGTCTTGCTAAGTTGCTTAGAGCCTCATTTTTAAATTGCCAAGGCTGGCTTTGAACTTGCAATCCTCCTGCCTCAGCCTCCCGAGCTGCTAGGATTACAGATGTGTGTCATCACACCCCAGTGGGTTTGGAGGTTTCTTACAGCCAGTATAAATGGGACTTATGACTGCATCTGAGCATGAACACATTATCAAGAATTTGTCAGACATCTCACTCAGGGTACACAATATAAGTACTCAGCAAGAGTCTGAGCACACACAGCAACTAGTTTTATAAAACTTTTACCTGACTAATAAAAAGACATCTGCTTCTGCCCTGACATTAAAGCTTTGATGGGCTCCTTGGTGAATCCTGTCATACAGACAAGTTACAACCAGCTGTATTTACATTTGGACTAGAGTAGGAGCTATCCAGGTGGAGAAAAGTTCCTTCAGAATGATAGTCAAGAGATGGGCACAATCCTTTAACTACAACATGAAGACCAGTTTAGATGAGCAACTTAAAGACTCCCCGCATGAAAATCCGGATAACAGATAGGAATTGAGAATACCCCAAACCACTAGAGTATTTGCTACCAGACTGCTGGTGGAACATTTGGTACACTATGGCACATAACCAGAAGCTCAATAGGTCTTGCCTGTGGCATTAATGTAGCACTATCCAATGCACAGCAGAATCAAGTCTGCGCAGGGTGAAAATATTCAGGATCACAGGAAGTTACTAGAGGAGTAAGTCTGCAGGTAAGTAAACAGTCTGAATTTTGGAAACTATTGTAAACAATTTCAAGGGTGGACAGGAACTGACCACCCTTGAAAGGACAAAGTAGTGATAAAAACTTATGAGTCATTGGATTTGACTTGGAAGGATGTTGGTCACATTAGAAACCAATGTTAACATAATGAGGACAAAAGCCAGAAGAGAAGCTAGAGAAAGATTATTTTGGAGGTTAGGGTACCAAGAAATTGAACCTAGGAACGCTTAACCAGAGCCACATTACCAGCCCTTTTTGAGACAGGGTCTTAATTTGCTTGGGTCTCACTAAGCCTCCTGCCTCAGCCTCACGTCACTGGGATTAATGGCATGCACCACTGTGCCCAGTGAAGACTCTCCAGTACAATTTTGAAGAAACTAAGACTTAGGGTTATGGGTACACTTGTAAAATTACAATGTCCCTTTCAAACAGATGTACTTTGCAGCTGAGTTTGATAGATAAAACACTGAATTAAGGCAGGTGCAACCAACTGTAGAGCCGTGTAAGAGGTAGAGAAAAGAGGGTCACTTATGTCCATTAAGCTTTAGACCAATACCATGCAACATAGCAAGACATCTCAAAAAAAAAAGCTTTAAAATTCCAAACTCAGGTCATTTCAAAAGGTTCAAAATAGGGGCCAGCGAGTGGTGGAGGAGAGATATAAAAACGCTATTTTAAAAGTAAATTTCAAGATAGCAAGAACAACCAAAAATGCATCAGTTTCAGATGACTGCAAAGGCTTGAACAGACAAAACCAAGCAACACCATCTGAAAACACCATTGGATAGGTTGATTCATATGTTTTGGAATATTTGGAGACAACAACCATCACTAATACATTAGTAAGCAAACTATTAGACTACACTGGAGATCACACCAGTAAGTTCCAAGGTAACCAGTACAGAATGCACTGCTCTAGTGGATTAAGTGAAACATTCAATACCATATTTCAAATTTAAGGCCGTAGTTTTTTCCACTGCAGTTCTTAAGAATTTATGTTGAAACAACTCTTGCTTCAATGCCCAAATTGTATTATCATGCATCTTTAATATCCCAGAACCAACCTGTACCTTACCATTCCTGCTAACCTCTGCACTTCTAATTTGCCCTGCTTTTGCCAACCACTCCCAAACCAGACAATTTACCTGTTTACAATTACTTTCCTGAACTCAGTTCACTTCTCCACATTTTAAAAGCAGATCTTTTCAGTGATAAAAGCCTAAACCCAAGATACATTGTCCCTAATACCTCCTACCTCCTGACAGGCCTATTTTTGCTTGGGCTGCACACAAGTGCAAATGCCAACACTAAATCACTGGTTTGCTGTAATGTAGAAACAAAAAGGTCAAAAGTGGAGTTGTTTTAGAACATCCTTCCAGCTAATCTGCTAATATCTATTTTGTAATTATTTCCTTTCACTATCAAGGACCTTATTTTACTGCCCCAAATAACAAGCCAGAGAGGAGGAATGTGAACCAAAAACTTTATTTGCTCATTTCTTGCATTTGAAGTATTCTTCAATGACATCCTTGGCCTGAGATTCTTTGCCATAGTCCTTTAAAAAAGAAAACATGCAATTTCTTTATTAACATTTAGAAATTTCACCAAAGTTTTATGCACTGCTTATATGGAATGTCTTACAGAAAGTATTTCCATCACTATTATCTATTATAGCCATTTTCAGGGACCTTAATGACTTCAAGGGTCCTTAAGGCTCGTAACATGGCATTACTATGGCCAGCTTTTTAAGTTTCTGCAGAAACACATCCAGGTAAGCAGATTCATTAGCTGGCTTTTAAAATGGCTTCTTTTCTTTTCCAATATTCATTTGTTTCTAAACTGTTGAGAACCATTTTTCTCTAAAAGTCCTCAAACTTACTTACACAAGGCTGTTACATATTAAGCACAACCTTCATCCCAAAGATGCTGACTTACCTTAACCACTACACAACTGCAACCAACCACTTTCCGGGGTTTGCCTTCTCTGTCAATTTTACAAAGGCCAACCCATTCACCTAGTTTCTTGTTGTCATCAACCTGTTGGGGTAATTAGACACATGAAATTATTACTAGCAGACATTAATACTTCTGACAATAAAGTAGACCCTAGAGGAGCTGTAGTCAGAAGGGTGACATGGCATTTTCCTCATGGGTAATTCAGTAGAGGGAGCCAGTTGTCATCATGTACAGCACCAAGATCACTAATAAGCATTACAACCTACTTTTGCTCTATACCAACATCAAAATTACCATTTATTTTGCAGATATGTAAAATGCTTTGATAATCAGCTTACCAACAATATCAGTACCATTAAAAGAATATTCAAAAACAGAACTATGAACACCACTGATCCCAACAACTTACCCAGTCCAATTATCCAAAGGAATCAGTTCAAATTGTCTTACCTTAATTAGGTTGATTTGGTGCTCAGCACAAAGGGCCTCCACCAATTTGACATACATAGGCTCATTACAGTTGGACGCAAGAACACAAAGATGGGCTTGGCGCCTGAAATGCAAAATGTTAACTAAAATGAAGCCACCTATTCATGTTTAAGTCCACTGCCCTTGCACTGTCAGTTACCTTTACTGGGGCTACACTGGCAAAATATAATTAACACACCCTTTAGATAGCATCATGTGTACACAAAACTCATTCAGTACGGTTAAACTAAACAGCACGTGTTCACTTAAATTTACCCACAGGTACACTAAATATCAATTCTCAGTACATCTTCCCCAAAATTTCTAGGCTCATATAGGGAAATTAAACTGGCCAATTAAACCAAGTTTTTATAAGCCAGTTTTTTAATACAAAGACCTACCGTGTAGATCAACTACTGCAAAATAGTTACTTGCTACTAAGACAAAGTGATAACTAAACTTTGCCAAAGTATAAATATTGTGAAGACTGATACAAAGGCCTGCTGGTGTACAGCCAACCACAGTGCTGTTTCCGCTGGATTTAACTGGTCAACGTACACCAGGTGAAATCAAATTCCACTCATGCAGTAGGCTACATAAACCAAATGTTAAGGTTAAACTAAATAAATTACTGTTTCATTAAATTAACGTAATGCTTGATTGGCTAACCGCTAAATCAGATTAGGCTCACTAGCCCCATAACCTACAGGTTTGTCAGACTATTATGTTTCACTCATGGAAGGAGTGAAGGGGTATCCGACAACGTTAAGTCATCATTCAAACACTGTAGTTTACTCAACTGCTCTCCCCCCTTGCAAACAGCAACCCACATTATCAGTGGGCCATAGAGATCCGAGTTGATACCTTTTCCTAGGTTTCCTGTAGAACGGATGCCATTCAGAACTTTTGTGCTAACACCATGAACTTCACGCTTTCTTCCCTCGGCTGCCGTTCTGTTCCGGTTGCAACAACCCACAGTATTGAGACTGATACACGTACTTGTCTAAGGCTTTGGCAGCTTCGCGAATTCCACGTGCAAGGCCATCGTGGATGAGGGCGGTCTTCAGCACCTCTTGTAAAGCAGTATTGACGTCCATTACACCTCCAGCAGCAATGCTGAAACATAAAATGGCAGGAATATTAGCCAAAATTCGCCAACATTTAACCCCCTGAACCGGGCGTAGGCACCGGCGATGTACATCCACGTATACTTAAAGAGCCTCGAGGAGCTGAGCCCGGCGCCGACGGCTCCAATCCCTTCCCCACACCCTAACCCGGCCCCTGAGCTCACCCTTCCTCGGCCATGGCGGTGGATTACGGGTGAAGCCGAATCTTGAAAGTACTGAAAAGCAAAAATGCTGGTTAAAGGGTTGTATTTAGAACCGTGCGTTCGTGCTTTACACCCGTGAGACAACTCGCTGAGACTCCCACCAAAACCACCACACTAGCATTCTAAAGACAATACTCACCCCGCGCCTCCGCCTCCGCGCAACTCCGCGGCGGCAGCGAAAGAGGCCGCACGCGCCCGCATCACGGTATTTAAGGGTTTTGCCCGACTCCTGTGCGCATGTGCATTCCCTCCCACGAACGAGGTGGCTCTCGCGGTGCCAGATCTGCTGGCGTTTCTGTTTCCGGTTTGAGAGGGTTGCGGGGCAAGACTACTGCGAGTTTCCCTCCTCTGCTCGTCCCATCTTTGAGGTGCACAACAGGCAGTGCGCGGGCAGCCTCGCGCCGGCCTTATTCCGTGGGGGCGTGGCCTGCGGAGGCCCAGAGAGCGCGTACTACGGGGCGCGTGAAGAACCAAACTTGCCTGTTCGCGTGTCCTAATCTGGTACGCGGTGCCCTGACGCCCTAAAGACACCAGTTTTAATTTCGGAGTACTTCCCTCCGGCTCCACCAGACCGAGCTTTCCTGAGGGTCACGTTTTGCCACTTGATTTCTAAGTCATTCTGAGTGTCCGTGAATGTGTCATTGTGTGGGCCCTCATCACGTTTTCGCTACTTCTAAGCACTTAGCGAACCCACTGTGCAGGTGGTGTTAGTAGAGCAGAGCTCGCGGCGCGGCGGTCAGTTCCGGTTTCCACGTGAGGTGGGTTCCAGTCGAATCCCCTTGAACGTGGGGTTGTACCTGAGTTCCTCGCCCACGTAGGGCACTGCAAGGGCAAGGCTCCGCGGCTGGGTCTCAACGCCCACGCTGTGTCACACTGGCTCGGGATCGAATCCTGTAGGAATGAAAAACAGGAGTAGTTGGGCAATCCCGGATTTGGCGAGTCAGAGATGCAATTGGAAAATCTCAAAACTGTTCCGTGCCCCCCACCCCGATAAAAATAACGTTTGCGAGGTGCCTGTAATCCCAGCGGCTGGAGAGACCGAGGTAGGAGGACCACAAGTTCAAACCCAGCCTTAAAAAAAAAAAAAAACAGGGGATGCGGTAAAGCGCCCCTAGGTTGGATCCTCCTCGGTACTGAAAAAAAAAAGTGTAATTTGTAAGTGGCCAGTTCTCCAGTCCACTTCTAAAGCAAATGCACGGAACAACTAAATACAATATACTTTAACTGTCGAATTGACAAGCCACTCAGCGGTTATTGCTTGTTATGAACCAGACCAGTGTGTGCAGAAAGCTGGCTCAGGAGTGCTGTGAAAAAAACGAAAAAGGCCCATGCCCATGAGATGAGGCGTGCCCCAGGACACAGACATGCTGGGATTTTACTAATTCGGTGGAGTTCATTTTTAACCTTTTCGGTTGCTCACAGTTTCATTTTAAAATTGTTGAGTCTGGCCAGGTGTGGTGGTGTATGTCTGTAGTCCCAGGCTTCAGCAGGAAGATCGCAAGTTCAAAGCCAGCCTCAGCAATTTGGTCAAGCACTGAGCACAATAAAACATAAAAAGGGGTCTGGGGATGTGACTCAGTGGTAAAGCATCCCAGGGTTCAATTCCTGGTAGTAAAATAAAAGGCGTTGAGCCTCGTTCTTCTGTCTGTAACTCATACAAATGTTTGTGAAGCTTTTGCTTTAAAAATAAAAGCCAGGAATATTCCCACTGCTCTGCATTTTCAAGGTGGGATTAAAAATTTGAGCTAAATCTACATCACTAGCAATAAGAGAAATGCAAATCAAAACTTCACTGAGATTCCACCTCACTCTGGTCAGAGTGGCAAAAATGAAGAATACAAACAATAACAGGTGCTGGAGGGGCTGTGGGAAAAGAGGAACACTGTTACATTGTTGGTGGGACTGCAAATTGGTACAGCCACTCTGGAAAGCAGTGTGGAGACTCCTCAAAAAATTAAGGCTGGAACCGCCTTTTGACCCAACTATCCCACTCCTGGGTATTTCCCCAAAAGAGTTAGAATCAGCATATTATAGAGATAACAGCTTCATCAATGTTTATAGCAGCTCAACTTACTATAGCTAAACTATGGAACCAACCCAGATGCCCCTCACTTGAGTGAATCCAAAAACTTTGGTACATATATACAATGGAATACTACTCAGCTATTCGAGAAAATGATATTATGGCATTTGTAGCCAAATGGGTGGAGATGGAAAAAATTTTGCTAAGTGAGGTAACCCAAACTCAGAGACTCAAGGGCCGAATGTTTTCTCTCATTTGTGAAAGCTAGAATATAAGCAGAAACAGTATGTGAGATGGCTAACCTAACAATTACCTCAACATGTATGAATTTTTACTTGATCATGGGGAACCTTGCCTAGGTTCCAGGGGGACATAAGGAGGGTGGAAGGGAATAGGAAGGACATCAAAGAGACCAGAGGGAGGTAGTATGGAGTAATCTAATCTGAGGGGAACCTCCAACTTCCAGAAGAAGTCCAATTAACTTGGGGCTTAAGTAGAGTGAAACAAGGAACCATGGTCTGGCACCAATATTGGCTTGTTCTGTCCTTATACTTCTGTTCTTGATTGATTGACCATGAATCCCTCCTATTTGTAAGACCATGTTCACTGAATAAAAATTTTTAAAAAATAAAACTGGAAAAAAAAGATTTGAGCTAAAGATTGGAATGCCTAAATGCCACATAATAAGCTACCACCAACAGAAACAACAAACAAACAATCAAAAATAGGAAAAAAAAATTTTTTAGAAACATACCAGGTGAGGGGGCTGGAGCCATGGCTCCTCGGTTACAGAGCTTGCTGCCTTGCATACCCAGGTTCAAACCCCAGCGCCGCATGCACAATGAAGTGTCCCAGCAATGAAAGTCTATGGGAAAAAAAAAACTAAATAAAATTGATTCTATCTCTCTCTCCCTCTCTTTTAAAAAAAATAAAAGAAATATATCAGGTGGCTCAGAAAGAGGTTGCTAAATTGGGGCATAATACACGTAGGATCATAAATCTTCATAGATATAATACTTTTATAACAACTAAAACATAAAGAATGGATAAGGAGTAGTGTCCACCTTATCCCGAATAAATAGATCTGTAAAATCACAAGTTTTTGTGTTTTGTTTTGTTTTTTTAAGAGAGAAGGACAGTGAGAGACAGAATCAATTTTTATTGAGTTTTTCACATGGATTTCGTCGCTCTGACACTTAGTTGTGTACCTGGGTGCTGGTGTACCCCTGTACTCCTGCATGCCAGGCAAATGCCCACACTGCCAAGCCACCGCTCCAGCCCCTCTCCCTAAAATCGCGAGTTTCTTAATGAAGGTGATCTGTAAAATTGCAAGAGTTTACATGAAGTACTACAAAAGTAGCCTAGAAAAGTTAGGAATGTGTATTATAATCTCTAAGCAAACACTAAAAAATAATTGAAAGTGATAGAAATTCAAATGGAATTCCAAAATGCTTTTTTTTTTCAGTGAAACCAAAAGAAGATCAGAATAAAATGAATAAAAATCAGAAGGGATAATATAAAATAAATAATAAAATGGTAGGCATAAATCCAACCATGCAAATATATTTATCTTAAATATAAGGTATCTATTTACTATCTAACTAAATACATTTTAATACAGTTTAAAATAGAAATCTTCCAGAATAGTTCTTTGCCTATAATAGAATTAAATCAGAAATCAACAGAGCTTCAAAATTGACAGAATTAAATGGTATAATAAATCTAAAAGTATGGTTGGAGATTTGAATACCCCTCTCTCAGCAACTGATAGAACAGTTTAACCAAATATGTAAGATCATAGAAGATATGAATGAAACTATAACTTTGATGTAATTGATTTTTGTAGAGCACTACAACATTGATATTATGGTAGAATATTATTATTTTCTAGTATACATGGTACTATGTACAAAGAGAGAATGCATACAGGGCTAAAATACACGTTTCAATAACTCTTAAGATAGAAATCTTCCAGAATAGCTCTTACCATGCATGTATGAATATGTTACAACAAATTCCATTATTATGTACAACTTGAACAGACCAAAAAGAATTTTTAAATACCTGAATAGGTCTTTGACTATAATAGAATTAAATTAGAAATCAATAAAAAGATATCTGGAATCTGAAAAGTAATTGTATTAACTTGTGCATAAAAATGAGAACATAGGGAAATCAGAAAATATTTCAAACTGAATGATAATTTATAGGATGTAGTTAAAGCAATACTTGTATGGGGAAATTTAAAGCCCTAAATCCTAGTAGTAGAAAAGAAGAAATGGATGATCAGTGATGTAAGGTTCTACTAAGAAACTTGAAAAAAAAAGAGAAAATGAACCAAAGGAAAGTATAAGGAAAAAAACTAAAAATAATACCAGAAATCAATAATATAGAAGATAAGTAAATAACTGGGAGAAACGCAGTTTGCTTTTAAAGATTATCAACGTTTATCACCCCTAGCTGCACTGTCTTAGACAGATGGGGCTGCAATAGTGGAAAACCATGGACTGGGAGGTTTATAAACAACAGACATTTATTTCTGCTGGTTGTGAAAACTGAAAGTCTGAGATAAGGGTGCCACTGTGGGCAGGTTTTGGTGAAGGCTCTCTTCTGGGTTACAGATTGCGACCTCTGGAAGCATTATCTTACACTGGGAAAAGAACTAACTAGCTCTCTGACCTCTTATTCTAAGGGTACTGATCACTTTCATGAAGGGCTCTACCTTCAAAACCTAAATACCACCTTAAGGCCCCACCTCCAAATCCATCACATTGGGATTAGGGTTTCAGTATGAGAATTTTCCAGGGGGCTGGGAATAGGGGGAGCACAGCACAATCATTCAGTCTGTTGCACACACTGATTAAGAAAAAGGGAAGAGGGTCCAAATTTAATAGAACAGGAATAAAAGGGCACAGTCTCCGTACATCTTATAGACATTTTAAAATAATGAATATAATGAAAATTTTAATGCCAGTAAATTTACAACTTAGATGAAAAGATAATTTTCCTTAGAAATTGACAACTTATCAAATTTGACACAGAATAAAAAATTTGAATATCAATATACTTATATATAAATCACTACATGATTGTAAACACACCAGGTTGATATGTAATAGAAGCAAGTGGAAGCTGGCACTACCTAAAATCCTTTTGGGTGAGGGTTGTAGCATGCCACAGGACAAGGTGTGGTTTCTCAGGGTGTCTTGTGCCTAGCTGCGGTGTTGTTGGTAGCACATGCTGCAGATGTGTCTCACGGGGCAGTGGCATGAGTAACTGGACCCTGTCAGTGGTGATTTCAGGCACGTAGTCTCTACTATGTGTGTGTGATCCCCTGATGGTACCATGTGCTGTCTATGATAAATTCACTTTCTGCTAAAATTAGCCCAAGTTGTTTCTTTATTAAGAACAGGGAATCCCAACAGATACAAATGCTAGGAAGAAGAGTAAGGTAGGGTGAGGGTCAGGCTGATTTAGGTGTATTTGGATAAGAGGATGAGAATTAATTTCTCTGACAAGGTGGCATGTGAACAGAAACCATACTATCTCATTTTAGTTTGTAAAAAAAAAACAATGTTCCATATATGTACATATGTCATATGTCTAAATACATGAAACTGAGTAGATGAATAGTTGTAGTAGTCTGAGAATAGCTGATGTCATAAGCCCTGAAACCTATAAATGTTACCTTATTTGGAAAAAAGAATCGATACTATGTGACTAAATTGATGATCACAAGATGAGGAGATTATCCTGGATTATTCAGGAGGCCCTAAATGCATCAAAGTATCTTTACAAGACAGCAGCACAGGAAGATTGAGCACTCAGAAGAGAGGAGACCAGTGACCTCACTTTGGTAGAAATTATATTGGCAAGTGTACATGCACACACACACGTACACACACACAATCCCAGCAGCTGCTAGAAGCTGTAAGAGGCAGCAAATATATTTCCCCTATACATACAGAAGGAATATGATCCTGCTGACAACTCATTTTGGCTCAGTGAAACAGGTTGAACAACTTATAGGACAGTGCTATACTAATTTTAAAAGCCCATGGTAATTTTTTACAACCATAAAAAATGAACGTGATGGTCCCTGATATTTGGTGGTTTAAGACTTTTCAACTTTAACATGGTGCAAAAGCTGTGTTCTTTCATTGGGAATGAATCTGGACCTTTCCCCAGACTAGTAAAATGCAGTGTAATACTCTGTGGGGGATGTTGGGCAGCAACATGGAGCCACAACTCCCAGTCAACCACACTTTCACAAAGGGAAAACAAGTATTCTGTGAAATGCATTTTTGACTTAGAATATTTTCAACTTGTGAATTTATTCAGATGCAACCCCATCATAAGTCCAGGATCATCTATATTTAATTTTAACAATAGTCATCTGGAGGGAGAATGGGAAGTTGAGATTAGAAGTGAAGAAGAAGAGCTGGGAGTAGAGGCACACACTTATAATCCCATCTTCGGAGGCTAAGGTAGGAGGATTGCAAGTTCAAAGCCAAGCTCAGCAATTTATCGAGGCCCTAAGCAACTAAGTGAGACCCTGTTTGGGAATAAAAAAAATAAAAAGGCTGGGGATGTGGCTCGGTGGTTAAGTGACTCTGGGTTCAGTCCCTGGTGCAAAAAAAAAAAAAAAAAAAGTGAAAAAGAGGATAGAAAAAAATGTGTATGTATGTGTGTGTGTGCACACATATGTATCATAATATCCTTTATGTAATTAGAAATAGGTGGATAGGGGCTGGAGCAGTGGCTCAGCGTTTATAGCGCTTGCCTGGCATGCCTGAGTACATGGGTTCAAACCCTAGCATCCAAGTATACAGCTAAGTGTCAGAGCAATGAAAGCCATGTGGAAAACTCAATAAAAATTGATTCTCTCTGTCTTTCTCTTTCCCTCTCTCTCTCTCTCTCTCTCTCTCTCACTGTCCTTCTCTCTTTAAAAAAAATAGGTGGATAAAAATAATACACATTTTATGAAAATATATACAAGCAAAAAGATTTGCATTAAAATGGAATGGTTGCTAATGGATAAAGGGAATAGGAAGAGAAAAAGAGGAACAGAAATAGATGTCATGAGAAATGAAAAGTTCAGTTTAACAACTGCCAAAATGAAGTTTGGAAAACTTTCTATTGAGAAAAAAAATAAAGAGAAGAAAATAATAGAAAAAGAGCAATAAGTAAGAAGACCAGTTTGGTTGACTCCATGTCTTCGAAAAAGAATAAGAATAGTCCAGAAATAAAGAAAATGAAGAAATTTAAATCATCACAGAAATAATTCAAGAAAATTCCCCTCCTTACTTTGATGTTAGATTAGAGAGGACATATAGTTAAATGAGACTGCAGAAGCTGGCAAACCCTCAAGATCAGAGGCTGCGTACCTTCCTCTAAAAGCCAACCAAGATTAAAGTTACCGAAGTACACAGTCTTTACAATATGCTTCTATTGTAAAACTCATCATATCATAGAAAAGTATAAATTAGTCTTTTACCTGCTAGAAGGATGTGTGCTACTTGACCGCAGAGGCTGCATGGGAACTTTAAAGGTCTGGATTCAACTTTATATTTACTGTGCCAGGCACAATGTGCTAACTCATTAGTCTTGTTTCACCTTGGCCCCAAATCAAGACTTTCCCATTCTCCGAATTTAGCCCTTCCCAATTAGTAAATAACATAAAGTTAAGTGGAATCTGTGTGTGCGTGCGCGCATGCGCCTACAAATTGTGAATGGAAAAGTAAGTAGCAGTCACATACTTTGCACTTTTTTGGGGGAGATTGAATCTACTGAGATACCTCCCCAGTCCGTTTTATTTTTTTTATTTTGAGATGGTCTTGCCAAATTGCTAAGAGGCTCACTAAATTGCAAGGCTGGCCTTGAACTTGGGATCCCCCTGCCTCTGGCTCCCCACTCTCTGGGATACAGTGAGCACCACTGTGCCTAGCATACATTTTATTACTAATCCTCACACTCAACCTACAAGATAAACTCTACAATGCTCGCTGTACAAATGGACAGGCTGACCATGATGTCTGAAGTCTCAAAAGCCTAGCGAGCTCCCTGGATTGCAATCATTTTCCTAGCCATTCCACAATGCTTTCTCGTTCTTATCACGCTTGCATATATATTTTTCTCCAGGGTCTTCACGTGGTTTAATTCATTTTCAGTGTACTAGTATCTGGTTTCATTGATTACAAACACTATCTCATTTGCACACTTTAAAAAATAATTCTTAAACAATTTAGTGTGAGTCTAATTTTCCAATTCACTTTGCGTCTTTAAGGTGGAGGTCCAATTATATAAAATATAGACTTGTCTTCTCCTCCCCCAACCCGCGCCCCTTTTGCGGAATGAAAAAGGACCACAAAACTATAGCTGTTGAGGGTAAATTAAGATAATAGAGACAAGAGCCCGCCCTCGCCCGTCCTCGCTCCGCCCCCACTCCGCACTCCTCCCCCTAGGGCTCCTCCGCGCTGGAGGTTTTGCAGAGCTCAGAGTGGATCACTGCCAGCCAGGAATCGGAGATGCCAGGTCCCGGCTGAACGTTGACGACCGGCCGGTTCGAACGTGGGAGGTTGAATCTGAGGGCACCAGCGTGAACCTGGGTGGAAAGGCGGAGTCCACGCACCGCGCATGGACGCATCGGGTCCCCTGACTCCTGGGGAACCAGGAGGTGACCTAGACAGTGCTGCTGGGCGAGACGCGTTGTCTTCGGGCCTGTCTCATTAGCCAGGATGGACTTGGCATTAGTGTGGTTTGTTTCCTAGATATTCGAAAGGCTGGGGCCAGACCGTGGGGTTCAGGCCAGCGTATCTTTCTCCGGAAGGGGTAAAGTTTGGGGCCTGGATATGGCATTTTATCTAATGATTTTCTTCCCATACCTCTGCTTTTAAGTCCTGTGTTTTTAAGAATTCATTCAAATAAGTAAACCATTAGACAAATGTAAAACATTATCTTTTGAGTATTCACTGTTCCCCATTCTTTTCAACTTTCCCTTTTTCATCTACTCGAAAACTTTTACAAAGTTTCCTAAGACTTCCCCACGTCGCACAGATTTGTTTTCTTCTGGACTTCAGTGGTAACCTCTGGAAACAAATAGAGCAAATCAAATACATTTTGCTTTTCTTTTTTCCTCTCAGAATCATTTAATTTAATAATGGCTAATGGATTTGCTGCAACTGGGTGTCTTTAAGTTAAATGACAATTTAGTCCTGGAAATAAATGTTCAATGAATTGATTAAAAGACCAATGATTAGTGTAAAAAAAATGGATTGAGTTACAGATTTGTGGGATTTATCTTTTCAGAAGCATATCATATTATTAGTTCACTATTTGAATGTTTTAGCTTGTTTTTTGCTTTCTTGTTGGTTGGCTTCGAAACTACCCTAGAATTGCTAATAAATGGGTAAAATTATATGCTAAAACATTAATGAGGTCATATGATTTATGAAACTAGTAACTTCAGAAAATAAGGACCATTAATTGTACTTCAAGGAGCGATACCCTTTGGAGATCACACTGCTGCTCGTCCTTCTTCAAGGAATTTATTTAAAAACCAGGGACATAAAAGTTATGGTGAAAGCAAAACAAATTGCTTGGTAATTTAGGCATTGAAATTCTAATAGTTGTGTATAAATGAAGGTGGTGTGTTCTCAGCATTGCATTGATGTCCCCCACGATTGTTCTCTATTTGATCATGTGTGTTCTATTTAAAATAGCCCTTAGATCAACGAGTGACTTTAGAGTGCATTGTCTCTGCACAGAAATGACATTTGTGTATTTCCATCCATAGTCCCAATTACGTGTCTGTAATTGCAGTGTGTTTGCATCCAAGGTGACGACCCTGCAGGAAGTTCAAGAGAGACACCCAGACGGCTTTCAAAAGAACAGCTTTTTGTACTGATATCTGCAGCTTCCATGAACTTAAGTTCCATGATGGCCTATTCTATCCTTGGGCCCTTTTTCCCCAAAGAGGTAAGACATTTTTGTATTCTTATGAACTCTACTTTTTAAAAAGTCTTTTGAATTATTTTATTTCATAGTATCTAAAATCTGCTTATAGTGTAGGTAATGTATAGAATTTCAACCAATGAATATTTCTTCTAGAATGTTTAATACCAGGGGGGAAAAAAGTTCAGAAAGATCATTCTCTCGGCAGGTAGTTCACCTAGAATAGAATTTACTTTTTTGCATTACTTTGTTTACTATGTAGTTTGGTTAATCTTTATTTTGAGTCTGCAACTGAAATGCAAAGGAGATTCTCTGAATGAGATAAATGTTGAGGCAACAGGTCTGAATTCACCCAGGAACATAAGATAGTAACGTGCCCATTTATTAGTGTTTTGGTTTATTAATATTTTAGAATTAGGATATTGTGTTCTAGTGAATACCCTTTACCGGATTGAATTTCTTATGGACTCTAGTAGCATGAAGGCAGAACTCTGATTAATACTGCCTGGTTCTCTCTAATCATAGCCTTTTATATGGTGTTATTATCTATAGAAAAGGGCACAAAGAAATTAACCCCTGGAGTCAATGGGTACAATATAGGATGAAGGGGACTGGCTTGGGAAAATGGAAACAATATGTCCATGTGTTTTATTTCATTCTCTTTGCCAAAGCCTTGGGCTTACACTGTACTTGCAGCTTCTTAGCCCTCTCTCTGCCTCTCCTTAATTCTGTATGTTACAAAAGAGAATAAAGCAACTTCTCTGCTAAAAGAACAATAAGGCTCTGTACCCATCCTGTCCTCTCTGGTTTTCACTGCATGTTCCCACCTACTCACCCTTTTGGTTCCTACCACAATTGCGTAAGTAGGGTAGGATAGCAAGAATCCTATCATGTTGAAAGCAAAGAAAGAGTCTCAGCAGTGAAGTGACTCTCCCCATTCAGTCCTATTCACTAGAGCCTTAATAAGTTCCTACTCTTAATTGTGATGGGTTATGGTTAAAAAAAAATTCAGGGATATGATCCTCTCTTATTTGTTCATTGGGAGTGAAGAAATGTGACAAGAAAGGTTTCAAACTATTTGAATATCCTTGAAGAAGAGGATGCCCCAAAAGTTATGAGACTGAAGAAAGAGGATGGGTAATTCTGCCATGGGCAGAGGGGTGGCCAGGAGAAGGTGTGCTACTGAAAAGAACTTCACGAGATAGATCTAAGATGGGTGTTCAGAGATGTGGTGTCTAAGGTGAACGCAGAGGCCAGTCCATTCCCATTATAGTCACAGGAAGAACAAAGTGAATGACGCATGACGCATTCCTGGAGAAGAGCTGAGGATTCTGCTCGGGGTGATCTGAGCCTAGCATGTAGTGAGGTCTGTTAAGAGGTGGAGGATCCGAGGGCATGCTGCAGCTAGCATGCAAGGACTCAGTCACTGGGATGTGATCAAAGGTGTTTGAGCACAGTGGTCTAATCAGAATTGGGTTTTGTAAAAAATAGTGATGGGAGCCTCTGAAGGTACAGAAGGAAAAGCCAACCCAACCTGTTTCTGTTAGCACTCAGAGCACAAATCCCTTCTGTGGCTTAAAAGTGTGTGGAGATCTCCCCTTCCACACAGCTAGCAATTCTGTAGCAGTGCACACCAGCCAGGTGTCCTCTAATCCAAGTCAGTCCTGACAGCATCTATGTGGAGACCACATCAGATCCCACAGGATCTATCTCCAACACTGCCACCTGCCGTCAGATGCCAGTCACTAGCCCCAGGTTGTTTTACCTATGCTTCTAACTGATTGGTTATAAATTGGGGTTCCCATAACCCGCCTCCTTGGGTTCCATTAATTTGCTGGAGTGGACACAGAACTCAGGAAAACTCTTATGGTTTCCTGGTTTATTATAAAGGATACAGATGAAGAGATGCATTGGGAGAGGTATGGGAGAAGGGGCGTGGAGCTTCCCTGCCCTCTGTACCACCACCCTCTAGAAACCTTCATGTGTTCAGCTATCCAGATGCTCTCTGGATCCTGTCCTTTTCGAGTTTTATGCAGAATTCATTACATGACCTGAGTGCTTCCGGAGTGGGTGGGAAAACCCAAAGGACCTGTACGTTCAGTTTTTCCTTGGCCTCCCTGGGCAGCATTCCTCCTCCAGAGGATGGGACAGGACTCTGGAATGAGGAGGCTTTTGTGACCTACTATCAAACAACGTAGGTCAGAGTTATGCACCAAAAACTGTAAATGGAAACCAAAAAATATTATCATAGCATTATAGAACCTGTTGAATTAAGATGGAGAAAAACTGGAGTCAGTGGATCAGCCAGTTAGAAGGGTATTTCCTGGCTCATTTGGAACTAAGGGAGCACAAGGAATGTTACCTTTCTGTTAGTGGAACAGGGCCGAAGGGAAACCAGGCTGTGGGTATGTGTTTTTAAATTTTTCATTGAGTTTCTTTGCTTGTGGGAGGGAAGGCTAAAGGAAAGAGAATGAATGCAGGAGACAGAACACTCTAACTTTGAAGATCAGGCTTTGCCTCTTCATTACTTATGCAAAGTATATGGTCACAAATGCATTGGTAAACTCTTACCCTTCCTTCTGCCTGTTCTGTCACCCTATTAGCCACGCTGACTGGGCAGAAAGAAACCAGTCCACTCTTTTTCATTAGGTACTAGACTCCTACTTCTATTCATCATTTTTTTCTGTCCTTCCTTTCCCTTTGTCAGATGATTGCATGTTAACTAGAAACAGCTTTCAAAAGCTGTTCTTGCTTTCATCTTGTGTGGCAGCACTCATGTTCCAGAGGTGGTGCTGCTGCCGTGGCATGTGGCTCTGTGACACCTTGCATAACCAGTCCATCTTCACTGTGCATATGGGAACATGCAAGTGATGGAAACTTCAGTGGTTCAAAAACTCTGCAATATTTGCAAGTCCATGTCCTCATCTATAATCTGGGCTGGGTAAACATATGCTGCTCATTTAATTGTTCTAAGATAGATGTAAAACATTTAGTAGTGATTCTGACTCATAGTGGAGGTCCAATAAATACTAGTTGCTATAACCATTCTGTATTTTATGCTTGGTTCTAGAAGTAAATACTTATTAGATCTATTATACGATGAGTTGGATGAATGAATATTTTCCTACATATTAATAGATTCCTTTGATAAAATTTTCCTTTTGCACAACTTGACTCTTGCGTAGTAGAAATGTAAACTTCAGGTTCCAGTCTACTTATGGAATAATCTTTTGCTAAGATGCCATTAACAGTATCTTAATATCAAAACTTCTCTTGTCTCCACATGATTATCTCATGTGGTTAGTAATACTTGTAAAGGAATAGCCAATCGTGAAGCCCATAGAATATTAGGTTCAGCCCAGCGATGCCAAGGAGGTCATGGAGCACAGGTTCTTCCTCAGCATCAACTGGCAGGATGTGGTACAAAAGAAGCTCCTGCCACCCTTCAAACCTCAGGTCACATCTGAGGTTGACACAAGGTACTTCGATGATGAGTTCACCGCCCAGTCCATCACAATCACACCCCCGGACCGCTATGACAGCCTGGGCTCTCTGGACCTGGACCAGCGGACGCACTTCCCCCAGTTCTCCTACTCAGCCAGCATCCGAGAGTGAGCAGCTTGTTGCCACCACAGGACACATGCATGGCCGCCATCCACTGCTTGGGTGGCTTTTTAAAAAGAACTTTTTATTTTGCCTTTTTGGTTTGTGTCCCCATCTCTCACTCCCTCAAC
>PVKS010008918.1:39903-66304 GCA_004027875.1 Aplodontia rufa | reverse complement strand
GCAGTGTTTGAAATTTTGGAGTTTTTCAGACTTTGGAGTATTTGCGTAGACACTATCTGTGAACGCCCCTAATCCGGAATTCCAAAATGCTTCAGAGTTCAGTCTTCTGAGTGTCCTGCCTCAGCCCCCCCAAGTCGCTGGGATTCCAGGCGTGCTCCACCGTGCCCCTCTCTTTGGGGATTTTCTGGGAATGGGCACAGTTACAGTTGTCGGCCTCTGATCTGTGTCCTGTCACTTGTCCTGCCTGGTGTGCTGTAGGCTGTGAGCGACGTCCTGGCCTGCCCTGGTTTTACGAATGGATGTTGTGAGTGCAGGCAGCTGTGTTTTAACCACCCAGGGCAGGTGCTCTGCCTGGACTTCACCTCCAAGCTCAGGGGCTCCTTGCTGTGTTTGCAGTTCAGGCAGGATCTCTGTCCCCGCAAACTCACTGCCCACTCTTGGGCAGTGAGAGGAGGGGCCTGTGTGGACTGCGCCCAGCGGGGACGGAGGCTCAGCTGCTGCTCCTCCTCCTGGGCCAGGGCGTTGCCACCCCCACTGCTCCCCAGGGTGCGCGTGGTGCTGCCCAGGCTCCCAGTGTCCTTGGGGCTCCCAGTAGGTACCTGACCCTGCTCTGCAGTCTGCTTGGAAGCACATGGTAGACACAAGGGCCGGACTCACCCTGCAGCAGCACCTGGCGCACAGTAGGTGCTCAGGAAATCTGTGCTTCCAGATGAAGGGACGTCATCCTTGGACAGCCTCTGTGCCTCCCTCAGAGCCCTAGGTCCCTGTCAGTGCCCACTGTGCCCGGAGGTCAGCTAGCTCACCTTTTACGTCACTGTGCATTCTGTTCCAAATGTGTTGAGGAAGCCACCCCGCCAGTGGCGTCACCCCACCTCCTCAGGCCTGCAGGTGCTCCCAGCCAGCACACAGCCGCCTTCTTCAGCTCCTCCTCCCTCATTCTGCCTGTAGCTGTGGTTTCTAGAAGCCCAGCTGGGCTGCTCCCTGCTGGTACTGCCCACAGGATCAGCCCTCCTGGGCTGTGCCTTCCCACCAGAATGTTCCACTTTCCACTTCACCTCCTCCACCAGGCCTCACCTCTGAAGTCTTCCTGTGGGACACCTCTCCTGGCCCCTGATCTCTCAAGCGCCTGCTGCAACCCCTCTCCTTCCTTCCTGTCTTCCTGTCTTGGAAAAGTGTTGGCTCCTAAGTCTGCTCCCACCTCCTCGCCGTGCCCCCCACCCTCCGCCACAGGGCAGAGGCCTTGGGTCTGTGTGTCTGATTGATGTCACTCAGCGATGGACGCAGACAGGCGGGGCCGCAGGCCTCATGCTGGCCCCTCTCCTCTCCCAGGCCGAGCTGATGAGTGGCCTCATTGAGTACTGCATCGAGCTGAACCAGGCCTGGGAGCCCGCCGCCCCCCAGGAGAGCACATCTGGCGCCCCCGCGGCCCCTGGCCCCCCACCACCCCCTACTCAGCGCCCCAAGCTGCGGAGGCAGGGAAGCGTGGTGTGCAGCCGGCTCCAGCATCTTTCCACCATCGACTACGTGGAGGACGGTGAGCCACCCTCACGTGCACGTGTATCACATGCACGCACACAGCCACGGGGAGCTTAGGGGGTTGTGGAGCCATCCACACGGGGTGCGTTAGCCTGCGTGCACCACACGCCCAGATTCTTTGTATATCTTGGTAGCATTTAAATTTCTTAAAATGAAGCCAGAGTCGGGCGCGGTAGTGAGCGCCTGTAATCCCAGCAACTCGGGAGGCTGAGATAGGAAGATCACAAGTTCAAGGCCAGCCTCAGCAATTTAGGGAGACCCTGTCTCAAATAAATAAAGAAAGAAATAAAAGGCTGGGGATATTGCTCAGTAATTAATTGCCCCTGGGTTCAGTGCCTGGTACCAAAAAATAAATAAATAAATAATAAATAAAATGAAGCCAAGCACAGTGGCACAGTACATCATAGGAGGCTGAGGCAGGAGGAGCGAAAGCTTGAGGCCAGCTTCAGCAGCTTAAACCATGTCTCAAAATAAAAAGGACTGGGAACATAGCTCAGTGGCAGAGTGCAATGGCTTAAAAAAAAAAATTGCTAATGAGCATGTTATTTTTACAGTCTTACTTCCAGTTTCCATTTGTCATAAACAGCTTACCTATAGCTAATTCATCACTTGGATTCTGAGCTGTTTCCTAAGAATAAATTACTGGGAGTGGGCTTGGCAGGTCCCAGGTGTGCAGTTTAAGGTTTTGGATACCTGCACCCTCCAGAGGCGGTAGACGGCAGCCCTGCCTTCTGCACCCTCACCCACGCTGGCCGTGGTCGTGTGGGAGAGAACTTACCTGGTGCGTGAGTACTGGTGAGGAGGAGCTGGGACATTTTACATTTCCTTCACAAATGGCTGCTCATCTCTTGCCCATTTTTGTTTTGCCAGTATTTTTTTTTTTAGAGAGGGACAGTGAGGTAGAGAGAATCCGTTTTGTTTAGTTTTTCACGTGGCTTCGTTGCTCTAACATTCATTGTGTGCATGGTGCTGGGGTTTGAACCTGCGTTGTCGCACATGCCAGACAAGCGCTGTAACCGCTGAGCCACCGCTGCAGCCCGTTGCTTGTTTTTTTAGAGCGAGGTCCGTGATAGAGTTGCTTGCAGAGCATGCACAAGGCTGTGGGTTCTGTCTCAGCAAAACAAAACAACTGACCTCTTACAGTAACAGGTGCTTGTAATGACTGGATTTTGATGCCTTATTATTTTTATTTTGGTACCAGGAATTGAACCCAGGGACTATGAACCACTGAGCCACATCCCCAGCCCTTTTTATATTTTTTATTTGTTTATTTTTAATTTTTTTTTAAAGAGAGAGAGGGGAGCTGGAGCGGTGGCTCAGCAGTTACAGCGCTTGCCTGGCATGCATGAGTACACAAGTTCAAACCCCAGCACCACGTACACAACAAAGTGTCCAAGGAATGAAAGTCACTTGAAAAACTAAATAGAATTGCTTCTCTCTCTCTCTCATTATCCCCTTTTTCTTTCTTTCTTTCTTTTCTTTTTTTTTTTTTAAAGAAAGAGGGACAGAGAGAGACAGAGAAGGAGAGAAGCAATCTGTATTTAGTTTTTCATATGACTTTCATTCCTGACACTTCCGTGGTGCTGGGGGTTTGAACTCGCATCCTCCCGCATGCCAGGCAAACGCTGTAACCACTGAGCCACCGCTCCAGCCCTCCCCTCTTTCTTAAAAAAAAAAAAAAAGATGGGGGGGGACAACAAGAGAGAGAGAATCAACTTCATTTAGTTTTTCATGTGGCTTTCATTGCTCAGACACTTCTCTGTGTATGTGGTGCTGGACTTTGAACTTGCGTCTTCACGCATGCCAGGCAAGTGTTGTAATTGCTGAGCCACCACTCCAGCCCTCCCCAGCTTGTTTTAATATTTTATTTTGTTCAGGGCCTCACTGAGTTGCTGAGGCTGACCTTGAACTTGAGATCCTCCTGTCTCAGCCTCCCAAGCTGCTGGGATTGCAGGCAGGCGTCACTGTGCCCAGCAATACACTATTGTCAACTGAAGCCCACACTTTGTTCTGGTTTCCTTAGTTTTCACCTGTCGCAGGATCCTGTTCAAGAGATGACACATTTAGTGGTCACCTTTCCTTAGGCTCCTCTTGGCTGTGACAGTTTCTCACACTTTTCCTTATTTGGTGACCTTGAGAGTGTCAAGGCACATCAGGGTTGGCCTTTGTCTGCTGTGTGGGCTGGGCTGTGAGTTCTGGGAGAGGAAGATGTGATGTAGATGCCATTATCCCCTGTCCGAGTTGCACACCAACATAACCTGCGACCAGCGTCAGCCTTGATCGCCCAGCTGGATGTCGATAACTTGATTTCTGGGGTTCCCCTTAGTGGTGTCCGGGGCGGGAATTTGGTTTCTTTGGTCCGTTGGCAAGGTCCTAGTGCAAGTTCCTCAGACAGCACTGCCGGCCCACGGTCAAACGCAGGGCCACTGCCCAGGACTGGGGGCCATGTGCCACTTGTGGTGGGGGTCGGGTCTAAAGGGGGGCTCAGTCCAGCATCCCCCGAAGGAGCCGTCCAGGGGTGAGAACACGTCCCCTGGCCCACATGGGCGCCTCTCAGTGGCTCCTCCCTCCCTGCAGGCAAGGGGATCAAACGCGTGAAGCCAAAGCGCACCACGTCCTTCTTCAGCCGCCAGCTGTCCGGCAGCTACGCCATGGTGCAGCCCACCGACAACCTGGAGCAGGGCTGAGGGCGGCTGCGGGGCGGGAGGGCCCCATGGCCATGGGCCAGGGCCGCTCAGCCTGCTGGTGTTTCAGACTGACCAGGTGGCCTCTGCGCCTGGGATGCATCTGGACTGTGGAGCTGGCCAGCGGCCTCCCACAGGGGCCTTGGCGCAGCCTGCCCTCCTTGCTGGCCCTCGGGACCACCTGATCGGGCTCCCGCTGCCCCCTCCTGCCCACAAACACACCTTCCTGCCCATCTCAAGATGGACAGGGTCCTTTGTGCGAAAGTACTGCTGGTGGCTTTGAGGGCAGGTGGCTGAGGATCAGGGCTTGGGACCAGCAGGCTTAGTGTGTGCCTTTGGCCTCTCTCCCTGCACTTTGGTGACTCCCACGCTGCAGCGGGGCAGGTGCTCTGAGGAGGGCAGCAGGACAGGGCCTCCTGGAACCGGCCGTGCAGAAGCAGGCAAGGTCCCCATCACAGCCCTGTGCGGCCGAAGGGCACCGCAGGGAGAGGCAGGGAGAGCCCCACTGCAGACATAGAGGATGAGCAGGAGGACGCCTTGTTGGCCTTGGGTCTTGTCACTGTTCTGGGAGGTGGCAGTCCTGTCCCACAGGCCAAGCAGAACCACACTCCTCACTGGGAAAAGCTCCTGAAAAACCCTTTGTCACTCTCCTAGGCCCAAGCCACTGCCCAGTGCCCCCCCGAGCCTGCCCACAGCCCCGTGCAGGGCCAGCCATCTGGGTTGGTTTGGGTCTTTCCTCTGCTGCTTTGGTGTGGCGGAGCCTGGGAACTCAGGCAGCACAGGAGGCGGCCTCAGCCTCAAGCTGCAGCTGCCCTTCAGCGACTGAGCATTCCCTGGGGGTCCTGGGGGCCACCCCTGCAAGAGACCTGCTTGATGGTCTCTTCTCCCCAGAGACATTGAAAGGGAGGGGACTTGGATGTGTGCGTTTTCCCTAGCTCCATCCTCCTGGCAACAGTGGCTTTGTGTTGGAGCCCTTGGGCTGCTCCGAGGTAGGCAGGTGGCTCAGGGAGCTTCCCCAGGAAAGGCAGCCTGGGCGCCTATAGTCCCCTCCCAGTGGAAAGCATGGAACTCACCCTCCTGGCTCCAAGCACAAGAGCCGGTCACCTCCCTTGGTAATTGCGAGGGCTCCAGGTGTCTCCAGGTGGCTTCTCCCTCAATAGCAGGGACTTTGTCATTTGTCATACTGAATGAGTGGAAAGAGGCCTGGGAGGTCTCTCCATCCTTGAGGGGTGTTCTAACCACAGGGCAACAGCCTCCTGGCATCACAGGATGTGGCAGAACTGCCAGCTGTCCCTCGCCTCCAGCCGCTGGTCACCTGGGCCACCATTGACTGCAGGTGTGTTCTTATCTGATGGGCCTGGGGGTTCATTTCCACTCCCAGGCCTTTTTCTCATGTTTTCTAAGCATCCATTGTGCCTTGACCTCTGACTGCCTGCCCTTTGGGACAAAGCAGTATTCTACTAAACGCCCTTTGAATGTCCTCATTCTTTTGTATCATGTGACTTATTAAGAATAAAATCTGTTTCTAGCAGACTTTGGAGTGACTGTGACTCTGAGGGTGAGTCCCTTCCTCCTGGGAATTGGCTGCCTGTGGCCTGCTTGGATTTTGCTAGGTCCGCGTCAAGGTGTGCAGACTCAGCCGCTGCACCCAGCCCCAGGGCATCCCGTGGTCCTGCCTGTGTTGGGCTCCAGGGCGGGGGGTCCAGGAGGGCTCCTGGGCCTGGCCAGAGGCCGTGTGTTCCCTACAGATCCTGTTGACAGCACCCATTCTGGAGGGTAGGGACAGTGCCACACCCGCCCTGGTGCCCTGGGGACCCTGCAGGAAGCTGCTGCGGCAGCGACCAGGCTTTGGCCCTGCTGGATGAGCACAGGTTGGGAGGTTCAGACGGAACCATCTGGAGGTCCAGGGAGAGGGCCAGGCCTTCCCACGGCGCGTGCACCTAGGACCTGTCTCCTCCACATCCATGACCGAGGCAGCCTTGTCCTCTGTGGCCCACAGCACGATGCCAGGACCACAGGCGCTACGTGAGGCTGAGCTGGGGCTCTGTTTCTTGGCCCACCTCGAAGGTCTTTGAGCACTTCAGTGCTGGAGCGGGCGGGCAGCAGGGCCAACTCTTCAGCATCTCAGAGTTGTGTGGGAGGCCACAGAGCATCCCGGGCCAGCAATGGCACGGTATATGGTGCCCCAGGCCTGATCTGTCCCGACTGTGTCGGTTTCCCGTCACTTCTGTGACCGGTCGCCACAACTTTAGTGGCTTAGACCAGCACAGCGAGGCTGACGCAATTCTGCGGGGTGGAAATCAGCAGTCCCTGGGCTGGACCACCTCCTCCCCGAGGCTCCAGAGGGCACGGTGTGAGTCAGCCCCAAGGTCCTAGATGGCCTCTGCCAAGTAGACACACTGGTTCTTTTGTTTCTAGAACAAACCTGGGGGCCTCTGCTCAAGTAGGCTGCTCTGCTTTTGAAAGCCCAGGCCTTCCCCTCCCTGCCTTGGCTTCCTAACGCACCCCAGCCTGCAGCCCCATCCCTCCCCAGCTCCTGAACTGTCAGGCTGGAACACTGTCCTCCCTTGGAGTAGACTTCCGCCCCGCAGGCCAAGACCCTGTTCCTTGTCTTACCTCCTCCCTCCCCTGCCGTGTGGCACTCCTTGTCCTCCTCTCTCAAATGGGGGCAGTCATCATAGCCATTTCCAGCTGTGATTCCCATTGTGCCTGGCTAGTAGTAAGTGCCCAGGAAGACCGATGCGTTCCCCTCCCCAAGAGGACAGAGTTATGTGCAAAGAGACAGCACCTGGCCTCCTTGAGGCAGGGTGGCGGTCACACCAGTGTGGGACTCTCAGCCCGAGTTTTTTTTGTTTGTGTGTGTGTGTGTGTGTGTGTGTGGTGGAGGAGAGGTTTGTACCAAGGGTGCTTAACCACTGAGCAACATCCCCAGACCTTTTTAATTTTTTATTTTGAGAGAGCGCCTTGCTAAGTTGCTGAAGCTGGCCTCAAACTTGTGATCCTCTTGCCTCCACCTCCTGAGCCACCGGGATTGCAGGTGTACACCACCACACCCAGCTCCCAGTTTCTTCATCTGTGCAGTGGGGACAGTCAACCTTGCTTCACAGGGTTGTGGATGACATTGCGACAGATGTGCCTGCAGTGACCGCAAGCGTGTGAGATTAGGCCGGGTCATTCATTCACTCATCATTGAGACCCCCTCTGATCCAGATGTCATCCTGTACCTTTCTTAGTCTCCTAGGGCTGCCAGAGTAAAGCCCTACAAACTGAGTGGCTTAACACAACAGAATCCAGTCTCTGTTCTAGAGATTTGAGAGGCTGGAAGTCCGTAATCGAGATGTAGGTGGGGGCGACAGGTGTACATCAGTGGTAGAGTGCTTGCCTAGGATGTGTGACTTTCTGGGTTCCATCTCCAGCGCCCCCACCCCCCAAAAGAAGGTGTGGGCAGGAGTACCTCCCCTCTGAGACTTGCAGAGGAGTCTTCCCCTCTTCCAGTTCCTGGTTTCCCACCGCCCTGTGGCTGCACTAATCCAGTCTCTGCCCTCCCTGGGGTTAGAGCGGTTTGTTTTGTTTTGTTGGAACGGGGGATTGAACCTAGGAGTACTAGGCCACCGAGCTACATCCACAGCCCTTGCTAATTTTTGTTTTGAGACAGGGTCTCACTAAGTTGCCCAGACTGGCCTCCGGCCTGCAATCCTGCTACCTCAGCCTCCTGAGTCCCAAGTTACAGGAGTGGCCACCAAGCCCAGCATGGGGCATTTCCTGTTGTCACCTGTGCACACATGCAGATCCCTGCCCACACACAGATGAGTTGGCTACACTTGTGCAAGACACAAAGAAACAGATAATGGCCAGAGAGGGGGATGGGGATCAAAGAAGACTTCTTGGAGGAGGGGGCCTGCCAGGCTCAGCAGGGTGGAGGTGAATGGAGCAAGCTGAAAGGGACTTAGGAAAGCCTGGGCTGTGACCTGGAGCCTAGGTGCAGACCATGGGACAGATTCTCACTGCTTGTCCTTCTCCCCTGGGCAGGGAGGACCTTCAGAGCCACCTGGCACTTCCCTCTCCAAGTACAGCTCTCATCTCAGGGAAGGTTGGCAGGCTAACCCAGAATGGTGGTGCAGAGTGGGCCTGGGTCTCAGAACTCCCATCTTAAGCAGCAGCTCTAGGATTTTTTTCTAGGTGATGAACCTGCTCTTCTTGAACCCGAGAGCCTGACAGCGTGGGGTCAGGCATGGTCAAGTGCGACTGCAGTTGGGCCTGCAGGTGCTGCTCCAACTGCGACCAGCAGGGGGCAGTTGAACCCACCTTTCCTCCTGCTGGGCTGCCTGGGGCACAAGGCCACCATGGCCCTGCCCAGTCCTGCCCCGTCCAGGCTGCCTGGAGCCATGTCGTGCCCAGAACAGAATCTGGAGGGCCTTGAGTGTGGCGCTGCACACCAACCCCGTCTCAGAGCAGGTACCCTGACTCCTGACCACCTGAACCCGCCTCCTGCCATTGATGGGGCCTGGGGTAGGGGTGCCGGGGATGGAACCCAGAGCCTCAGGCATGGGGCAGGGGTCCTGGCCCTCCAAGAACACCAGATATGGGCCTCCTTGGGGGTCCCCCAGCATGCGGGTGGGACTTGAACTTTCCAAAGATCCAGATCCATGTCCGGGAACTGTTCTGCTTTGGAGTTTTTTGTTTTCTGTGAAATGACAACTTAGTCAAAATATTTAAAGCCAGGGCCATTTGGGGAAACAGGGAGGTGGGGCAGGTACCCTGGGGCCTGACATCTCCCTCCTGCTCCACCAGTACCTGCTCCTCCCTGGCAGCTGTTGGGGCACCTCTCGGCACATCCCACCCCACACACATACTAAGCCTTTCAACTGTTATAAACTTTTATCTATTTCAGTGGTGCTGGGAACAGAAGCCCAGTCCCTGAGCATGCTAGGCAAGCACTCTAGCACTGGGCTACACTTCCAGCCTGTATTTTAGATTTTTTTTTCTTTTGTACCAGGAATTAAAACCAGGGGTGCTTAACCACTGAGTCACATCCCCATCCCCAGCCTTTTTTTTTTGGAGACAAGAGTCTCCCTAAGTTGCTTAGGGCCTCAGTATGTTGCTGAGGCTGGTTTTGAACTCAGGATCCTCCTGCCTCAGCCTCCTGAGTCACTGGGATTATAGGCGTGGCCACCACCCCTGGCCCAGCCTATATTTTAAACTATTTGACATAAATGTAATTTGCAACAGGGAAATAACAGTCCCAGTTCTTACCTAGACGTCTGAGTCCCCTGCCGTCCCATCTTGGAATGTTTTGCTGGGGTTGGCAGTGACTGCTGATACTCTGAGCCCATGAGCACAGGCCTCAACAGTGTCAAGGTCAGCAGCTAACAGCGGTTGAGCTCCACCCCCAAAAGTCTGGCCCGAGGTTCAAGGACAGTCTAGTTTTCCAGTGGCCGCTATAGGGACAAGCAAGGTCTGGCCTAAGAATTCCCACTGGAAGCCAGGGCTGCCGAAGGGTCATGGAGAAGGGAGAGGTTTTCTTGGGGGCTTTGCAAGCCCAGGGGTGGGAGATGGTAGGATGTCATCAGGCAGCCTGGCCCCTGCCCAGAGGAGCTGCTACCAGAATTCCTGGTGGGTGGACTTGAAGAGGAGGCTAGAAAGGGAGGAATGCAGGCCAATGTGGATGGTATAGGAAACTTGGGATTTGCTGGGCTCAGGGGTGCAGGCCCAGAATGTCAGCTACTAAGGAGGTTGAGGCAGGATGATCATAGATTCAAGATCAGCCTGGGCAATTTAGAGAGACCTTGTCTCAAAATAAAAAATTGAGGGGTTGGGGATTTAGCTCAGTGGCAGAGCGCTTGCTTAGCATGCGTCAAGGCCCCACGTTCAGTCCTCAGCCCTAAAAAAAAAAATAAATAAATAAAAATAAAAAATTGAAAAGGGCCTGGGGATGTGGCTCTGTGATGGAGCACTCCTAGGTTCAATTCCCAGTACCAAAAAGGACAAAAACAAAGTTGCTTCCAGTAAGGTCTGGCCTGAGACAGAGCCCCCATCAGATCTGCCCCCATCAGATCTGGCTTAGGAAGGGTTTTGACAGACCTGGTGCCCCCAGGCCCTACACCTCTCCCGAGGATTCTCCTTCCTCCTCCCCACCCTTTGGCCCACTTGGGCTAAGAACTGAGAGCACAAAGCTGACATGGGAGGGATGCCTATAATTCCAGCTACTCAGGAGGCTGAGGCAGGAGGTTCACAAGTTTGAGGCTAACCCAGGCAACTTAGGCTCCGTCTCAAAGAAAAATAAAAAGGACTGGGTTGTAGGTCAGTGACAGAGTGCCCTAGTACCTGGGGGAAAAAGCTAGCACAAAAGCAGGAGAGGCAGACAGGCCGCTCCATCCTGTCTGCTTCGAAACAGGACAAGAGCATTCCCCCTGCCCACTTGGGCCTTCTCAGTCCCCAGGAGCAGCTGCTGCCCTTTGTTCCCAACCCCTGACTTGGACCCTGGGTGCCTCTGTATTTATGGAGCACAGCTGACCTGGGAACTGCCTCCCTCCTTAATCACAAGTATTTACAGCGTCACAGTGGTCAGAGCGCCCCTCAGAACAAGCTGTGAAGTCCCTCAGTCACAGGATTGCTGCCAGCCAGGTCTCTGTGGGCACAGAGACACAAACCGAGTTCAGCAAGGGGGCTTCAGAGCAGGGGCCAGCAGCTCTGCTGAGAGGTGACCTTGGGCCCAGGCAAAACACTATGCCACAGAAGAATGAAAGGTTAGAATGGGGAGGGCCCGAGATGGGGACAGCCAGCTGCGACGCTGACAGCCTGCCCTTGGTCACTCAAGAGGTGGGGGCAGCTCAGGCTGGAGTCCCGCAGAGAAGGCCCTGGTGTGTTTCCCTCTGTGGCTGTTTGGAGGCAGGGTGGGGCAGGGCAGTTGGGGCAGGAAGGCTCCCTGCCAGCACATGGTGACTGTGCAGTTTCCCGAGGCTGAGTCAAGGTGTCCCAGGGCTCAGAAAGAGAGGCTCTGACACCAGGAGAAGCCCAAGGTGACCCAAGAAGCCTCAGCTTCCAAACCGGATCGGGGGCTGGAGTTCTGGCACATTCTCAAGCTCTCAAGCGTCCTGCCCATGGGATAAATCTGAAACATCCTTTCTGAACCCTCCTTTTTGTCCAAAGGCTTTTGTGGAAAATCCCAGGGTCTTCCCTGGGCTGCTGGGGACGAGTTCTGAAACAAGCTGTCTTCAGAACACAATGGGGAGGCTGGTGACCTTGACCCTCTGGCTGGGAAAAGGGCTTGGGAGAAGGGACCTCAACCCTGGCATGTGGATGTTGCGGAAGGGGCCCCTCCCAGTCCTGTCCCCTCCCACACAAAGCCCCTGAGCCAGCTGCTGGGACCTGCCAGCTGTGGCCACCCTCCCAGGCAGGGCGGTCCTTTCCCACTCCACCCCACCCAGGAACCCAAGGTTCTGTTTACCGCAGTTTTCTGGAACAGCTTGTTTTGATCTTCAGAAATCTGCTGATGCACTGCTGGGGCCTCGGCAGGGTGGAAGTATTTTTAGCCTTATTTGTAGAAGAAAGAACACAGGCCCAGTGTCCCAGTGTATGTCCAGTGTACTGTGGGTCAGCCCTGGGTCCCCAGGGCAGGCCTGGGTGCCGCTGTGTGGAATCAGGAGGCCAGGGTGGCTCAGGACACAAACCCTCTGAAATCCTTGAAAGGGGGTGGCTGGGACAGCTGCAGACACTAGGGCACAAAGTAGCCCCAGAAGGGCCTGGGTGGCACAGAGCCCTGTGCATTGAACCTTACCAGTCGTTCCTCCTACTCTTTAGATAGCTTGTTTCTGGAATTTGGAAATGATGTGTGTGAATGAGGGAGATTTTTTTAATTTTATTTTAAGGAAAATTTTGTCTTGAAGGAGAGAGAATCAACTTTATTTTTTCACATGGTCTTTGTTTCTTGATACTTAGTTGGGTATGTGGTGCTGGGGTTTGAACCCAGGTCTTCACGCATGCCAGGCAAGCGCTCCAACCGCTGAGCCACTGCTCCAGCCCCAGTGAGGGAGATTTTTGACACCAGAGGTAGAGAAAAGCCGGGTAAGACATCAATTTGGGTCCTGTAAGACATCAATTTGGGTCCTGAAAGCCCTAGTGAGTCTGCACCTCTCAGATGCAGGCAGATAAAGAGCCCACAGCCTGGTCCTGCGAAAGCAGCAGGGGGACGTCACCTGGTTCCACACACCTCCCGCTTTCTAGAACATTCTGACGGGCAATCTCTTTCTTCACTGTTCTTTCGGGCCTTGTCACCCACCCTAGAAAAGATGCCAGGGCCAGTCTAATGGGGGAGATCTTGGAGAAGGGCAAGCTGAGCAGCCACCAGCCCAGGCTTGCCACATAATCAACCTTCAGTGTTGACAGTCAGTGAGTCACCAGGTCACATGGAAAAAAGTCAACAGTTTCCTGCGAGGCAGGAGGGGCAGGGTGAAATTTCTCCCCAGTTCCTGCCTTGTTGCCCAGGGCGGTTTGTTTGGGGTGTGGGCCGGCAGCCTGGGAGGAGACTTCCTGGCAGGCCTCTGCCAGTTGTTGACTCTTTCCACCGCCTACCCCAGTGGGCAGGGCTGGGCCAACAGGTGCCCGGGGGCCTTCTGTGGTCCCCGCACCCTGGCCCCAGGCTCACACTGGAAGCGCCATTCTTCTCTCCAAAATCCTCAGCCCTGCCAGCCTCTTGAACCAGGGTACTTTTGGACACAAGTTGGGAATCCCCCCCCTTGTGGGCAGCCAGACTAGTGAGTGCCCCAGCAGCCACTAGACCTGGTACTGATTTTGAGAAAAAAGGAAAGAGAAATTTTGTTTTGGTCGCAAAGGAGAAACCCTGGAGCCTCTTATCTGAGAGGCTGAGACTCCCAATCAGGGGAACAGGGTTTTTCTTTTTTGTTTTGTTTTTTTTAAAGAGGTGGTTCAAAGACTACATTCCACGTGCACTCTGTCCAGAGCCGTAATTCACTAGTTAATTTGGGAGATAATCATTTCTGATGTCTTCTGCTGCAATCCCCAAGGTCTAAATTACTTCTTTCTCCCTAGATTAACGACGGGGAAGAAAAGAAAGAGGAAAAAAAAATGTTCTTTTGAAAAGCAAGCCGCAGTGGCAGAGCAGGAAGCGCGGCATTCCAAGCGCAAGGGAGCATTGTTACAGGGCCATTCCAAGGCCCATCACAAGCCACCAAGCGTCCCAGACCAGGGCAACTAGTCTCCCCAGCCGGCATCCAAAAGTAGAATGAGCTGCAAACCTACAGCCATCTGGGCCCGGCAACTGCGCGCGTGGCTTCGCCATCGATAGGTCGTGCATGGTGCACACCTTTCGCTCCGTGTTCTATCCCTGTGGCGGGGCTGACTGCTGGTGGGGAACCTTCAACTCCCCAGGTCCTGGGTGACCGGGGGTGACATGGCCCTGCAGCGAGCGGCGGTCCCCTACCCACTGGCTACCGCACTTTTAGAACAAAGCAGGGGCTGTCAGCGCCCACGGTCGGGCCCGGGCCTCCCGGGTCCGCACTGGGGAGCCCCTCCCCCGCCGCAGTGCCAGGGCCCTGACGTCACCGGCGGAGCACGCGGCGCCACCCGGAAGTCACGCGCCCCAGCCCAGGCGGTGCTGCGCCGCCGCAGAGATCCCTCCGCCGCCCCTGGAATTTTCCAGACGCTCTGCCGGCCCTTCTTTCGGGCCTTTGCCGGGCGGGGTGACCCGAGGCGACCCCCGCAACCCCAGCCCGTCCCCCACCCCCGCAATAGTACCCCTTGCCACCTGAGGAGACTTCCGCCCCTGCCTCTGCCGCCCAAGTGTGACCTTGAGCTCTGTCCCATGAAGCCCTGCTAAGGGGAAAGAGGAGCTCATTAAGGGAGTGGCCACCAAGGGAGGCTGGACCGCCCCTCCTGGGCTTCTTAGGCAGGGTGGGGAGGGACTTTTTTTCGGGTGGCAGTGGAGGAATCATCCCGTTGAGTAATGTCCCAGTGACGCGACCCAGGGCTATAAAAGCAAAAGTTGGCCGTCCCGCTGGAGTTAGTGACAGGGAGGGCCTGCGCCTGGGCCAGTGGTGGGGCGGAAGTGACCAGTCAAGGGTGTCAGGGTTCAGATGCTGATCAGTTGAGGGTGACAGGGGACAGATGGAGGAGATGAGGCAGTTGGGCAGGGGCGCGTGGGGAAGGAAGGCTAAAAAGGAGCCTAGGTCTGGGGAGGACCAGGGTGGGGAAGCCCAGGAGGCGGGCAGCAGCCTCCAGGCCACGCTGCCCCCTGCTGCCTGCTGGACGGGCACTTGACCTCCAGCGGGGCGAGCCTCTTCCATGAGCCTCCCTGGCACCAGTGGCCTGGCTGATGGGAAGAGGAAGGCAGGCCGAGGCGGGAAGCCAAGGCCCCAGCGGTGGCCGTTGGCAAGCGGGGCTGCAGGGCCAGCTTGGAACTTGTCGATGGCAGCAGCCCTGTGTTTTTGTTTTTTTCTCCCATACCCGCGAGGGGAATGAGGCCTGGAGTTGGCCTCGCAGGCCTGACAGCTGTGGCCGGGGGTAGTATGTAATGTGGGCTCAGGCCGGAGGCGAGGGGTGGCCTGAAGAGTGATGGCAGCCAAGGAGCCAGCCCCCTAGTCACGCTGTCAATCAGGCGGGGACAACATTGACCAATCCTTTATTTTCCAGGTGGCAGTGCCCTCCCCTCTGGACTTTCCTAGGTGCGATACTAACTTCTGTGAGCTCCTCCACCCCTCCTCCTCCTCCTCCTCCTCCTCCCTCTCACTGTCTGACGTTGCCCCTTCGCTAAAACCTTGCCTCTGATCATCTGGTAAGCCTGGTGAGGTCCCCCAGCGCTCCTGGAGTCGGTGTTGTTGGTAACTGTGCAGGAGGACAGGCTGTCCCCGTGGAGCCTCCGGGTGGGGTGGGTGGCTTTGGATTTGGAGAGGGTGGGCTCGAGCAGTGGTTCCAGCAAAAGTCATGGACACGGTCTGTCACTGTAGCGTTCATCATGGCGAGCAGATGGCACCAGGAGCAATGAAGCCCCTGCCAGTGTGAGCCCTACAGTGCAGGAGGGGAGACCTGAAGGAGACAGCCCGCCTAAGTTGGTGTCTGCAGATTGAATTCCAGAGGCTTAGGAGGCCGAGGATGTTCTCCTGTGCAGTGTCCAGCCCTTGCTCAGGAGGCCACCCCTTAAGGTTTTCCCATGAGCATGTGGGCACCAGCCGGGGTGTCAGCTCGGATGTTCTTGCAGCACTGTCCGGCAGGAATGCCAGCAGCCCCTCTTTTCCTGGGAGTAGTTTACAGATGCCGCATCTTCTAAATGAGTCTCCAGTCATTGTCCTTGCGTACTACGAACCTTGCTTCGAGAAGATTCTAAGCTATAGAACATTTTAACATGATGCCGCAGCAGCGATGCCCTTTAGATGGGCTTTGCAGATGGAGCCCAGGGACCGCTGCCTCCCACCTGCTTGTCTGCCTGCTTGCACCTGGGCCAGAGTTCTTAGCGTGATGAGTGATGAGAAAACTTTGGGTGTTGGGGAGAGCTGTCCAACCTTAGCTGGAGGGGATTTGTTGGCTGAAGCAGATCCTCACATTGTGGAGGGTCTGGGGGGGGTAGTTGGAGACAAGCTGGTGGTGCCTTGAGCTGCTTGGTTGGGGTTTGGTTTGGGCATTCTGATGGCATTGAACAGCACTGGGGGGTGTGGAGAGCATACCAGTAGTGGGTGGGTGTCTTCCCTTTTGGTTCTGGAGATTGAACACAGGGGCTGGGGGATGGTGGGCAGGTGATCTACCACTGAGCTACACCCCAATCCAGATCTTGGGTCCCTTTTTTTTTTAAACTGGGCTTACTGTAGATTTCAAAGTCGTTCCAGTGGGGACCCCCAACTTGTCACTAGGGTTGGCAGGGAGGGACTGAAGACTGGAAGAGGGTTGGTGGGGGCTGCAGTGGGGAGAGGGAGGATGGTGTGGAGTGGGTGGAAGGAATTCTCTGGAGAGAAACTAAGCAGAGCTCTGGGGCGTTTGAGCTCATGCAAGAAGAAAATACGAGTTAATAATATGAAATTGCCAGTTAGTTAAAATGGTTGCTTAGAAGAAATCAAAGTTGCTTGGAAACTTCTAAAGGTGCTTAGAATTTAATTCAAGGAAAAAGGCAAAATTGTTTTGCTTGGTGTAAAGTGGGAAAGACGCCTGAACAGCTGTAACTGCAAAGAATATTCAGTTGCTTGGAAGGGACCTTGATTGGCCAGCCCCCGGGTTTCCCCTGGAGCTGGGAAGGTGTCTTGGGAAAGACTTCTAAATGCCTGATTTGTGGGTTTCAAAGCATTTAAGTGTGCACTTAAGATGAGATTACATGGACTCTTGTGGCTTTGGGATTCATGTTTTGTCACTGGCATTTCGTGATTCAAAATTCTGAGCAAAGTAGAAATGTGATTTCTAAAGGAATTTCGTAAGAAGTGCCTGATAGACACATCTGTCTTTTCTGTGATTGGTCAATAATAGCAAACGTTTTGGTAACTTAACTATCTTTTCAAATCATAGTTACTGTAACAAGGAAAACCAAATAACCTTTTGTGGTCACTGTGAAATGACTGTGACATTTGGTAGCAAACAAAATCATCCGTGAATGATCCATTGTATTTCTTTGGTTTGAACATTTGTACTTTTGAAATGATCCCGGACTGGGGGGGAAATAAAAACAAACTGGGCAGAAGGGGTCACCTTGGCAGCAGCAGTCTGTAAGAGCTCCCTGTGCCACCCTGTTGCTTCCGAGCTGATTGTGTGGGATTTGTAAAGTAGGTTTTCTTATGTCTCTTAACTTTGAAAATTTTAAATCCCCAATACCTTTTGTCCATAGGACTTGCCTATCTTCTGGGTTCCTTTTTTTTAAATGTTTAAAAATACCATTGGTGCGTTGATTCAATTCTTCACTGGTGATGTGGGCGTGATACCCTTGGCTGTCATTGGAGCTTGTATCAGTCATGCTTGTATGGGGAAGCATTTTGGGGTGTGCTCCTGTGAAGCGGCAGCTGTGAAGCAGGGCGTTCAAGTGCTTGTTGTAAGGCACGCGCCGTTCTCTTGTGTCCTGTACGTGGCTACTAACCATTTTTCCTCCCCTTTACAGCACAAATAAAGGTTTGAGTTGTGAACTCCTTAGAATGGTTGTATTGCTGTTGATTGCGCCTCTCATGCTGCCTTGTCATGAAGGCGGATGCGTCCTCATTCCAGCCCTATGCCTCGGTTCACGTTTACTAGTAGCTACCCCCAAATGATGGAGGCCACAGGGAAAGCCAGGACTCTACCCTGAAATGGAACTGGTAGATCCTGAGTGCAGACTGCTGGGGGGGGGAGGGGGCTGCACGCTGCTGAGCCTCATGCAGGTAAGTGTCCAGGTGGTGTGAACGCCTTGCCTGTACTATTCTAGAACATTCCCTGGTCATATTTCCAAATGGCACCGGTTTCATTTGCGTGGGGAAAACTTTCTAAATTAGAATGGACATGTAATGAGTGGTGAATTTGCATTCCCTGGGAGCCTGGCGTGTGCGTGGGTCTCCGTGCATCACACTTTTTGGGTACATGACTGAAAAGTTGGGGCTTATGTAAGTGATTTATAGAGCCAGCCAAGGCTGCGTGAGGACGTGGGTGGGAGCATCACACTGGTAAACTGATCTGCGTCTGGGGTGGGGAGGTGGCAGCAGCGGTGACTCATCCTGCCTGCTGTCCTGTGTCACCAGTGATGAATTGCTTCCTGAGCTCAGAATAGAACACTGCTGGCCTCTGCTCAGGGAGGTTTCCAAGGGAGCAGGGGGGAAGCTGGTGCCCTTGCCTGGAAGAGGAGATGCATCCTGATCCCCAGCAGGCAGGGCCAGGAGCGAGGCCTGAAGGTGGGGAAGGCTGAGACTGGGTGCCCAGGTTGGAGACTCAGAAATTCTTGTGTCACAAGAAGGGCGATGCTGGTACTGAAGCGACACCAGAACAGGCGTGTGGGTATTTCTGCTGTGTTCAATTTTAATGTTAAGCACATGAGAATGCAGACTGGGAATGGCGAGGGGGAGTAAAGGGGGCCCCTCCTCTGCCCTGCCTGCTGGGGCCCTCACATTTCCTAATTGCTCATTGAGTTCTTACGCCAAAAGGGTTTCATGTAAAGTTCTGCAAAAAGCAAGTTGGAGAAAATCTGGGGTGATCTTCAGTGTAACTGGTATGTTTGCTTATGGGAATTTTTTTCCTTATGCCCCAGATATCTGCATTTTTATGCAAGAGTGGGATTATACTCTGTTTTGCAACCCTTTGCTCATCTGAAGCATGGATTTCAGCGGTGACAGTGTTCTAGTTCATGCGTGGCGGTATGAAAATCCCGTTTAGGTGAACTTGCAGGTCATTTCCCAAGGTTTTTGTTTTTTTGTTTTATTCCTCTCAGGAAATGAAGTCTTGATGACCTCCCTATAGATCACACTTTATAGCATCTGTTATTTCTTCAAGATATATAAATACATTTCTAGAAGGGAATGACTGTGTCAAACTTCTTAAGCTATCCTGCAGGGAGGGACTTGCTGAATTAGTGTTTTTACGGATGAGGAAACCGGCTCTTCCTCAGAGCGGGCCTTTGCAACTTGGGTGGATCCAGATTACTTTCGGGCATGTGCCAGGAGCCAGCCCCAGCTGAACTCTCGGGTCCCCGAAGGATGAGTGGAGTCGGCGCGGAGGAACGTCTCGAACCTCCGGGACAAATTGCAAGCAGACACAGTTCCCTGCTTGAGCAAAATGCCATCTGATCTTTATTCTGATGTATTTTTATACAGGTAGCAAAACAATACTTTCATTAACCATTTCGTTACATTTGACTTCTTTTTCAAATTTCTCGGTTATCCCTGTCTATTAACATACTTCCTTGAAACCTTAACCACAGTGTTTTTCTTTTTCCGTAAATGTCTTTTTTGAGGCATTACACCCTCTACCTGTGTTACACTTAAAGAGTACACTAAGGTCAGCTTTCTATATTTACTCAGGAGTTTTTGCACAAGCATTTTACTAGGAAATTTTCTTGCTTTTGGTAATACAGTATTGTCCAGCTTTAGTGCCTTTTCCAAGCAAGCAATTAGCATTGCACTACAGTTCTAAATTAACTAAAATTGTGCTGTTATCACCTTACTATTAGTAACCTTACAAACATAGTTATGTGTCCTGACTAAGTTCTAAGAAGTAGAAACTTAAACTATTTAAAAACAAAGGCAAAATGAGAAGTAGAAAAACATGTTCCTTAATCACTCATGTAGTATGCAGTGTGGACACTTGATTTTTAGATAATATATGTGTAACTGTGTACGTATGCTGTTTCTTTGTTCCTTTGTCCCACATCACCAAGGTAGCCCCTGATGTACAAGTCTCTGAAGAAAGTGCAGGTGCTGGACGTTAGTCCATTTGCCATTAATATTAGCATTCTCCATTTTCATTGTATATTCCTATAAAAAGCAATTGTGGGTGTGTGGGTGGAGGGTCTTAATAATTATTTATTTGGGTTCCTCTAGATGGATACCACAAATGTCCTCCAATATTATAGGCTACATACGGTGGTCCCTCTACTGTGGAAACAGCAAATCTCCTATTATGTCTTTGATTGTTTAACTGGTAAAACATTAACAGACTAGATGAACTTTTCAAAGTTGGATTTCTGATTATCTGGGCTTTTTTAGTGTGGTGTTAATATATTTTTTAAGGGCATTTTTTATCTTCCCTCAGACTCCGCAGACCTAATGAATTATTATTACTTTTACAACAACCTTTATTATCAATAACAAATTTTTCTGGAATTTTGATCTGCAAATGCATAGTTATAAGCATGACCATTATAAGAAAACACCCAATTCCTAGGAGAGATAACATTGGCAATTTCCTGGAATGGTGGCCTTGCCAAGCCCTTCCCCATGCCTGGACCTTGTCAATCAGCATGGTGGAAATGGTCCCCGCCAGGCATGAATGTTGCTTTGCCTGCTGGTGAAATTGAACACCTCTCACCTGTTGATTGGCCATTTGCAGCGTGTGAGTGTGAGTGACTGCCACTCTTCGAGCACTTATTTTTCTATTAGTTGCTTTGTGAATACTGTTTACATATTAAGGATATTTGATGCAAAATTCTAGTTTCTAGGTTCCCTTTTGTTTAATACATACAAAAGTCATGCATAAGATTCATTAAATCAGTATGGCTTCTGCACAGGGTCTTATGCTGGGGTCTTCCTACCCTGAGTATGTGAATATTAATCTGTATTTTCCTGTGGCACTTGAGTGGTTTCAAAACTCCAAGTGGAGTTTTTTGTGGAGTCTTTGTGTGGGACAGCTGGATTCCAAAGCTTGCTCCTTCCTTGTGACCAGAGGGATGCTGGAGTAGCAAAGAGCCCCCCTGTTGGTTTGTCAAATAGGTCCAAGACCTCAACATCATAAAAGAGCGATCACATTTTTTTATCCTGTTGTTCTTATTCTGTACAGTACCTAGCCAGTCTCCCAGGTCGGTAAACAGTGTTTGACTGTTTGAAATTCTGCAGCCACAGGCACGTCCGTGACTTTGGTGTACAGGTACTGTCCAGGGAGGTGCTGCCTGGCGTGAGGCTGTGCATGGCCGTGTAGCTCTAAGCGTGTTCCTTACACGGCTGCCCTCGTCAGGCTATTTCAGTGTTATGTATTGATTGCTACTTATTTTTTTTTTGGTAGTAAAATGCACATAACCGAAATGTTAAAATGTACTGCCTTAATTTTTTTTGAGAGAGAATCAATTTTCATTTCCGTTTCTTTTCTTCTGCTTCTGGTTCTCTGACACCCTTTGTGTACAGTTCAAACTCTGGTCTTTGCCCCTGCCCGACAAGTGCTCTAACCACTGAGCACCACCGCTCCAGCCCCTGCCTTAACCATTTTGAAGCGTACGGTTCAGTACTATGAAGTGTAATCGTGGTGTTGGGGAACCCATCTCCTTTCTCATCTTGCAAAAATGGAAACTGAACTCAGAAAATAACAGGAAACTTGCCGTTGCCTCCCCCTGGGCAGCCAGGGTCCTCTCTACTTCCTGTGGGTTTGACCCCTTTAGATACCTGGTGCAGGTGAAATCCTGCGGGGTTTGATCTCGCCCACTCAGCACGAGACTGCTCTAGGTTGCTGCATGTTGAAGGAGCTGACTAATGGGTTCACCATGCGGGTTGAACAGGTCTGGTTTGGGCTCCCCTTTTGCTCTTGGGAAGAAGGCTGCTGTGGACAAGGGGTACAAATGTCTTTTCAAGACCCACGTTCAGGTTTGTATGCGAGGTGCTTCTTCATTGTGCTTCTGACTTGCAGCTCCCTAGGAGGAGTCAGGCTGGGCGTGCTGGCCTGTGCTCCTTGGCCATTTGTACATCTTATTTGAAGAAATGTCTGTTCGAGTCCTCTGCCCTCTTAAAAACTTCGGGACGTTTTGATTGATGACTTGTAGGAATTCTCTATATTAACCCTTATCGGACATGTGATTCGCAGATATTTTCCCCTACTATTGCTTATTTACCCTGTGGATTGAATCCTCTGATGCACAACACTTTTTAATTCATTTGTGCCACATACTGGGGATGGAACCCAGGGCCATCTCATGCTAAGCAAGCGCTCACCGCTGCGCCGCATTCCCAGCCCAGAACTTTCTAGTTTTGAAAAAGTCTAATTCACTGTAGTTTATTTTCGCTTCTGTTGCCTGTCCTTTTGATGTCACATCCAAGAAACTGTTGCCGGATTCAACATTACAGAAGTGGTCAGTGCTACTTTGAGAAGTGCTTTGTCTCCATCTGTCCCCACTTGCTGTACCACCTGTGTCCATCCCCTTGGCCACTTACCGAGCTTTTCACAAGGATGGTGAGCGCTCGCAGTGGGAAGGTGAGCGTGTGCCAGTCGTGATTGTCGGCTTAGCCTTTGTTTTTCATTTTTGTTGATGGCAGAAGTGTATTTTATACCAAGACTTAAAAATAGTCATGCGGGTGTGCTGGTGACTAATGAGGTGGATTGAGCTCCCGTTGCTCAGGAGCTGAGCATGAACCAACTCCCGGTGACAGTGAATTCTCTGCGTCTGCGTTGGCTCCTCACACTGGTGAACTTGATGGGAAGCTTCTCAGCAAAGCTCCCTCTGCTCCGGGTTTGCCTTGGTGACCTTTTTCTGCCAGTGTCTGGAATAGTTTTTGGGAATTCTGGAGTCTACTTTTTGGTGTTATTCCCAACACAGTACAACAAATCCCAGCGACCCCTGTGGGCTCTGTTTCAGAATCTAGTCAGTCCCTTGTTGGAGCGCGAGGACACGCACTGGGTTAGTCTCGATCTTTGGTTCTTTGCATCCTCGATTGCTTTTCATAACGTGCTAATATTTCTGAACCTTCTGTCAACATAAAGCTAGGACAGTGGTCAGCACAGCTTCCTGCTGCCCCGTGGTGTGCTCCTCACAGCCCGGGCCAAGGTCCTGAGTTTACTTCACATAGCTTTAAAAAAGTCTTACCTAAATGTATTTTTCAAAGTGTGTGTGTGTGTGTGTGTGTGTGTGTGTGTGTAGAGAGAGAGAGAGAGAGGCAGTTTTATTTAGTTTTTCATGTGTCTTTCATTGCTCTGGCACTTCATTGTGTACGTGGTGCTGTGATTCAAACCTGCATCCCAGGCAAGCGTCGTAACCACCGAGCCACCACTCCAGCCCCGAAGTCTGTATTTTTATTTTAGTTGTTTTTAACATTACAGAAAACTTTGTTGTAGGTAACCTTCTGGAACCTTCTCAGCTGATATGATGAGTCCCGCTTGCTGGACAGAGCCCGTCTTGTGACTGTACCTGGTTAATTCATCAGTTCTAGTACCGATGGTGGCAGGGTTGCTTCTCTTCTGTTTGGTGTCATTAGAGAAGTCTTGTCTTACAGAATTAAAGCGTGACTCATGAGGTTGGCTCTACCAGTGCCTCACCCACTCTAGAGGCGACCAGCGTTGCTGGTTTGCTGTGTTTCCTGCCAGACCTTTCTGTTCATTCTCACTCCATGTTGGAGAGAGCTGTTGTGTTGGATTTCTTTTCTGTAAGTGTTAGGCAGTCCTGAATACCGTGTATCATTATTGACCTTCTTTTGTTCATTTAACGGTAGAGTCACAGTGGTGCTGAGGTTTGAACCCAGGTCCTTGTGCATGCCAGGCAAGCACTGTGACTGCTGAGCCACCGCTCCAGCCCCTTGGCCTCATTCTTTTAAACTGCTGCATAATATTCCTCATCCTGCCTGTGCCATGAGGTATGTAGCTGTTCTGCTGTCGATGGAAACTTGTACTCTAATCTTTTGATGCTGGAAGCAATGCCATCTGATCATTTTCATGCACAGCTGTGTGCATCATGCGTGTTTCTCGGGGCAGGTACCAAGACGTGGAATTGCTGGGTCACACGACGTTGGTCGGAGATTTTACCTTATTCTGCCCTATTTCCCTCCAGAACAGACATCCAAATTCTCATACCTGAATGTGAGAGTATCTGTTTTTTCATATCCTCTTTTGGACTTGGCATACAAAACTTTATTTATTTATTTTGTACCAGAGATTGGATTTATCGGTGTGTAACTACTGAGCCACATCCCCAACTCTTTTTAGATTTTTTACTCTGAGACAAGATCTAAGTTGTTTAGGGTCTCACTAATTTTGCTGAGACTTGTGATCCTCCTGCCTCGGCCTCCCGAGCCCCTGGGATCATAGGCACGTGCTGCTGCGCCTGAGAGTTGCCCTCTTTGATCTGTCCTGTATATAATGGTGACCTCTGGAAACCAGTTGGTACCATAAATTGTTGTCCTCTGTGTGCAAATTCAACATTTATGGGCTCAATAGTGACAGGGGCCCCAGGTTTGGAGACACAAAATGATTTGTAATTCTGTCGACGTGTGATTGGTGAATTTCCTGTGTCACCTAGCTCGGGCTCTGAGTCCCTTCACTGTGCTTCCTTCTCTGCTTCTCCCTGCCTCAGAGCAGCTCTTGTGAAGGCATCAAACCTTGCAGATGGTGGGAGAGTACGTGACTAATGTTGATAGAGTATTCCACTGCCATGGGGACTGGCGTGTATGTGGCAGAATTTATGTCCCTAGTCTTGGATTTAAAAATCAATACTGAAAAGCCCCGTACATGCTGCCTGATTCCCTCCCCACAAGGACACTACCAGTGACTTCGTTTATGTCCCCTTGGTCATTTGCTCTGCATGAGAGTATTAAGATTTCCGCTATTACTGTCATCTGCTCTAAAATGGAATCCTAAAATATATATATAAATAAAATAAAATAAAATGTAATCCTAGAATGTGCGCTGCTATTTTTATGGCTCTAGGATATTTAATTCAGGTTCCGTCACTTTGGCCATTTTCCCAGTGATGGCTTTGAGGTCCTTTCTCCGGCCTTCTGGCCATTGCAAGCAGGGCTGCGGAGTCCTCGGGGTGCGGGGGCTGAGGCGTCCCCAGGGCAGTGCGTGCAGGAGGCCGTGGGCTGGGTCGCCAGCTGCTCCAGCCCCAGCTCTCCTGGCCTGGGCCTCCCAGTCCTGAGAGATAGGTTGGAGCTGCTGCTGCCAGGAGGAACAGTGCTGGTCCCCTCGTAGGCTGTGGGATTGTTAGCGCTGTCAAGGGCCAGCTCTGCACCAGAGCTCAGGGTGACACGGTGTCTGACTGGGTGCAGAAGGATCATGGCTGCACCCAGTCAGCTGCCTGGGGCTCTCACCTCTGAGCGGGTTAAAAACTAAGGTGAGACTTTGCAGGAGAGCAGCTGTGGGATGTCCAAACAACAGGAGCACGTGTCTCGCTTGTCTCCTCTGGGCCACTCCTGCCATGCCAGCAGGGGCTTTCTGAGTTAAGGACACTGCCCTCTAGGAGATGGGCACAGACATTAGCCCTGCTCTCTGGGGAGCCGGACACTGGCCAGCAGGCCCCGCTGGGCACCTCTGCCCTGGCCTTGCCATCTCCTGAAGCAGACATGGAAGGGGGTCCTTGGGCTCCTCAGCCTGTAGCGCCCTGTGCCTGGTCCCCCCTTGCCCTTGTGTAGCATGACAACTGTGTGAGGTGCCATCTGTGTCAGAGCAAGGCCCTGCCTCAGCCCTTGCTCCTGCGCTGACCCCACAGGCAAACACTCCACTGTGTCCTCCTGTTCATGTCACAGAAGTTTTTGCTCACGCTAGAACAGGCCTGGCCCCTCCCCACAGAGGCACCTGTTCCAGCCAGCTGCTGGAGCTTCTTTCCAGATAATTCCGTGCCCCGTGAAGCTGGGGAGGTGCAGGAAGCACCCAGCCTGTCGTGCAGCCCTGCCCGTGGCCCCCTTGCTCCTTTCAGCATCGTGGGAAGCACAGCCCCCTTTGCATTGCTCGGTTGTGCCCGCATTTGGAGACCACCTAGGGCTGCACCAAGTCCACTACCTGTGTACACGGCAAGTCTGTGTCCTCAGGGAGGGGTTCCAATGACACTGCCCCACACCTGTACCAACACTGTGTTCTCACACTTGGTTATTCGTCAGGGTGAGAAATGAGAAATAGTATTTAATCCTCGTTCCTATTTGCATTTCTATTGGGTTGTGTACTTACTGGGTTTTTTTGTTCATTCGACGTAGTCTTACGTATCGAGGGAATTGTTGTTACGTATTCACGCATAGATGGATTCTGATAAAGTAAGTTAAGGCCGATCCTAGTCCAGGATCTCCCCCCTCGACCACTGCCTGTCTCCCCTGCTTTGCCCCCATGTTACAAATAGAACTAAGCCTATACGAGTGTATTAAGTTTTGAATTTTCTGATCCTCTCTGCCTGCCCATGCGTAGTTGGGCTTCTCATGGGAGTTAAGGGTTCCCAGCTGCATTGATAAACCCCCAATCCCTCCCTCCAGATGCCTTGATAACCCCAATCCCTCTCTCCAGATGCCTTGATAACCCCAATCCCTCCCTCCAGATGCCTTGATAACCCCAATCTCTCCCTCCAGATGCCTTGATAACCCCAATCCCTCCCTCCAGATGCCTTGATAACCCCCAATCTCTCCCTCCTCTCCCTGCCCCCCTTCTTCCCCTAGCTTCATAGTTATGGTTCCCCCTGCTTATGTGAAAATTCACCTATGTTGAGTTTATGTTTGAGCTTAGCTAACTTTCAAACTGCCTTAGATTTTACTGTAGCTTCCCCAGATGAGAGAAAACATTCGGCCCTCAAGTCTCTTGAGTTTGGGGTATTTCACTCAGCATAATTTTCCTTACTGGTTTATAAG
>PVKS010008918.1:0-39803 GCA_004027875.1 Aplodontia rufa | reverse complement strand
TTGCGTACGTGGTGCTGGGATTCGAACCCGCGTCCTGCTCATGCTAGGCAAGCGCTGTAACTGCTGAGCACTGCTCCAGCCCCTCTGCACTTTTTGATTCTGAGAAGCAGGATGAATACCAGCTGTGTGTTCGCTCATCTGCACCAGCGCCCTGTGTTTTCTCTGCTCTGCGCGAACCGTGTGGACCTTCAGCCTTACACCACAAAATGCTTTTCACGTTTTAGTGTGAGTGTTGGCCCTTGCTCATGGTTTTTCATTTTGTAGTGAAATCTGTCGGATTTCCCTGCAGTGGTCTCCTGTGCTGTTTGTGCGGTATTTCTTCTGGTTCTCTTGGACACTGAACTCTAATCCGTCTGGAAGTCTCTCGGGAGCACAGAGGCCGGCATCTAAGTGGGTTGTTGAACGTGGCTGGACTCCCCAGCACCACTGAATAATCGACTTTGTACACTGATTTCAGATGCCGCGTGGTAACTGTCATCTCACTAGTCAGTTATATCTGTTCCTCTAGAGCTGCCTTTCCTTGTGGCAGCCCGAGGTGTCATTAATGTCCTTAACTTGATGCTGTTTCAACAGGAAGTCATACAGCTCCTGTCCTTTGCAAGACATTTGGATTTACTGGAATTTCATAACCCTGTTACTATCTGAGATTTCTCACTGAAGAATCGACCCTGTTCATTCAAGATAGGATGACTTCATGTTCCTTGGAAACTTTAGACTTTTTATATGGGTTATGCGGGTTTATGAAGTTTGCTCCTTGAAACTGCTATTTTGCATTGAGGTTGGCTATGTTAAAATTTCCAGAGCTGGGGAGCAGCTCAGTAGCAGAGCACTTGCCTAGCGTGCATGAGGCCCTGGGTCCAATCTCCAGCACTACCAAAAATCTTTTTTAATTCTAAATTAACGTAAATTTTTTCCTGATCATTGTAATATACAGTGAGACTTGCTTTATGGACATACTTTGTGTTGTAAGGAAATGTGCTGGGCTTCATCATCGGGATCCATCAGGAGGTCAAACAACGTATTGGGCTAAAAGTGCAGGGCTTTCGAGTCAGAGAGCCAGTTTCACCCTGGGTCGCCCTCTCATTCACCTCGTGAATGTCCCCTGCCTCAGTTTCCCCATCTGTAGGGAGGGCTAGTCTCACCTATCTCAGAATGCAAATAATGCAGGTGGTTGTACTTAGCGCTCTTTTGACATGGATTTAGCCACCCCCCAGGGGTCGTAGCACCCATGGGAACCTTTCCATTTTCCCTGCCTCTCCTCTTGTTGGAATTGGCTGTGATTACTCCTGAGCCTGGAGCATCGTGGTCTCATTCCCACCCAACCCTCGAGGGGGATCAGTCAGCAAATGGAGGACGAGGGTCCTGCTGGGCCCTGGGGCTGCCTCTGGCAACTGACATTTTAATATTTCTATTTATTTTAATATAACTGGTTTCTAAAATTTATAATATGAAGTTTCCTTTGCAAATCAATTTTATCTTCTAAAGTTGGAGGTGTAATTCACATCACCGTAGACCTCGTGCCTTCGAGTGTGAGGTTTGCGGGTTTGGATGCGCCTGCTGCCGTAGAGACATTATCCTGGGCAAGCTCCGCATAGCCTTCCCCAGCCCCTGGGGGTCTTTGTTGTACTCTGTCTACGACTTTGCCTCTCCCGGGAAGCCCTGCAGGGGGAATCTTGCAGTGTCTGTCTCTCCAAGTCCGATGGCTTCACCTGGCACCATGTTGGCAAGGTTCGCCCCTGCTGTGGCTTCGTTCCTTTTCATAACTGAATGGTATTCCATCAACAATGTGCCACATTTTGTGACTCTCCTCGACCTTGGACTGTTTATCCTTTTTGAGTATTATGAACATCTGTGTACAAGTGTGTATGTGGACATACAATTTCAACCCTCCTTGGAGTATACCTAGGCATGGAATTGCTGGGTCGCATAGTAGCGATTTAATTTGGAGGAACTGCCAAGCCCTTTTCCAGAGCCACCACTCTGAGTGGCGTTCCCACCAGTAACGTGTGAGGGCTCCAGTTCCCCACATTCTCACCTGCACCGGTTACTCTGATTTCATTAGAACCATTCTAATGGTGTGATTTTGATTTGCATTTCTCTGATAATGGATGATGTCAACCGCTTTTCTTTTCTTTCTTTCTTTTTTTTTTTTTTTTGGAGGGGGAGAGGGAGAGAGAGGAAAAAAAACAATTTTATTTCGTTTTCGTTACTTCAACACTTTGTTGTGTACCTGGTGCTGGGGTTCGAACCCAGGTCCTCCTGCATCCCAGGCAACGCCGTACCCACTGGGCCACCTCTCCAGCCCCCAGTCACGCACTCTACCTGCGCTGTTGGCCCTTGCAGAGGTCTGTGCTGAGCTTTGTCTGCTTTTTAACGAGGAGTTTGTCATTTTGTTTTTGAACTGTGAGAACCCTTTGAGTTCTGGATTCTAGATCCTCAGCAGATAGCGATTTGCAGGTACTTGACCCGTTCGTGGCACTCCTCCAACAGGATGGATGAGAACTGCTCAGGTGCGTGCCTCGTCGTGATGTCAGCTGATGTCACCCGCGCTTCACCCTGGATCGTGGGAAAGGCGTCCGTTGGTTTTGTAGATTGCTCAGGGGTTTGTGTTTTTAAACTCATCGTAGAGGTTGGATTTATCCAAAAGCGTTTCAGGCATCTTTGGAGATAAGGGGTTTTCTTTCGCCATCGGGTAATTGTAGTTCTGTTAATGGACTATTAATGATTTCATTAATACCGATGCAATGGTGAGCCCGCCTACGATTTCCAATCCCAGCCACTCCTGGGCCTGGAGGTTACGGTGGATTAGAAGGTCCTCTTGGACTTCAGCTGCCATCAGGGGACAGAGTCAAGACAGCAGGTACAGGGGAAGGCACATCGGTTTCAGTTCCGCTCCTTCCCCATGTAGTAGCACACGACTCATCAAATGTCTTAAATCCTTCCATTTTAAGGGACAGGGTGGCTCTGAACTCCTGGGCTCAGCCTCCTGAGTGACTGGGACAGACCCGCCACTGGGCCCCTCCGCTTTTCTTCCTGAAGGTCCCCTCGGTGATGCTGTGGGCACAGGGCTGTGTGAGGCTGAGAGTGGGGAGGGGGGCTGTCTGTCCCTTTGTGGCAGGAAGTTCCCGCAGGCCCCAGCAGTGCCCGTGACACTGGCCGGCACCATCTCGAGGCTCAGTGGCTCTCTGCAAGTTCCAGGGCCACTGGGCGCCTCCGCATTTCTGTTTCATCACAGTCAAATTCCCAAAGCTTTGTTTTCCAAGAAAATTGCCCTGTTCGCCTAGGCTTCAGTGCGGAGCGCCTTCTCCCCTGAAAGTCCTCCTCGGAATCGTTGTCCAGCGTGTTTGTTTGTGTCTCTGACTCGGTCGTTACGCGGTACTGGGGTTTGAACCTGGTCCTCGCGCCTGCCAGACAAGCGCTGCAGCCGCTGAGCCACGGCTCCAGGCCGTGGTTTGTTCAAGCTTTTCCGCCTGCTTTCTTTGGTCTTCAGTGGACTTTGAGAAATCTGTTTTATTGTCCTTTTCACAAAAGCTGCTTTAGATAAAATGAGCAGCTCACAGCTCTGCCTGTCCCCGGCAGCTGTGGAAGCTTGGTCCGGAGGCCCAGGCTCAGCCTCAGAGTGAAGGGGCGACGGCCACAGTGGAGTTGGGCAGAGGCCGCCTTGTGCCTGCCCACCGCACCCTCAGCGCCCTGGTTGCCGGCAGGGCCCTCAGCTGCAGAGCATGGAGTGGCTCTGAGGGGACTGCAGAAGCCACCAGAGGGGCAGCAGGCCCTCAAAGTCACACGGAGCAGCCAGCAAAGGAAACGGCCAACTGAGGCTGCCTCAGTCCAGTTCCACTATGAACGGCTGCTCCAGCTGGGGCCTTCGGACTGGTGGGTGCACACAGATGGCTGTCCCTTCCCTTGTGGTCCTGTTCTCATGGGGCACAGGCCTCAGAGCACAGAAGCCAGGAGCAAACAGCATCCGGACAGTGGCATAGGCCTTCATCCCAGCTGCTTCGGAGGCTGAGGCAAGAGGACAGTAAATTAGAGGCCAGCCTCGGCAACTTAGCAACTTATTTTATTTCAAAATAAAATTGAAGGGAGGTGGGGGTGTGGCCTAGTGGTAGAGCACCCTGGGTCACCCGAGAGTGAGAACAGCCCTCCCCGTGGGCACCCCTGGACCCTCCTGGGAAGGAAGTGTTCCTGGCTGAGGGAAGGAGACTGTTGTTCTGTGCCTGTCTCTGTGGTTTTGGTGCTGACGTGGGGCTTGATCTTCAGTGTGTGCTGTAAATTTCCAAGAGTTCTTTCTTTTCACGCTGTAGTCCATTTCCGCTCAGCGAGTGGTTATCCGATTGCTGCTCTGTGGAGCACCTGGCCCCCTGTCCTCGTGGACGGACAGGTGCTGGTGTTTAGGAACGTTTTGTGGCAGCCAGGATGTTCCCTGTCACGGGCCACATCCCGGGCAGAGTTTTGATCCCATTCGAACCCCGGGGTGTGGGCGCTCACACAGCGTTGGTGCCCAGCAGGATTCCCCACGGCCCGTGCTTCACACTGCTTTGGGTTTGGTGTGGGTGCTGCAGGCTGCCCCTGCTCATGCGCACACCCTGCTCACACCTGCACACCCTGCTCACGCGCACACCCTGCTCACACGCACACCCTGCTCACACCTGCACACCCTGCTCACGCGCACACCCTGCTCACACCCGCAATGCGCACTGGGCTGAAACCCCACAGGGTTTTGGTTTTGGGTTTTTTTTCCACGTTAGGTAGAAAGCACATGTGGGGGACCCAAGTACTCACTCCAAAGGGGTCGGCCCGCAGATGGCGGCCGTTCCAGGAGTGGACTTGGCGCTGCCGCCTGTGCCGCGGGGCCACCAGCGTTTTGTGGTCACAAGCGGGGCAGTCGCACCCCCGCCATGGGGCTGCTTCTCCCTGCTGGGTGCTGGCCTCCCTGGTCCTCTGGGGGTTTCAGAGGGACAGGTGTGGCCTCTGCTGTCTGCTCCTTGACCCAGGGTGCAGTGGTTTCTGGAAGCCTTTCAGACAGAGCCAGTGCCCTGTGGCGATCGCCCTGGGGTCCCTCCGAGCTGACTCTGCTCGTCTTACAGGGAGCGTTTGAACCCCTCTTCTGAGGCCTTGTAAGGCCAGAGCTTGTTCCTGCTGGCAGGTTGGGACTGAGCCGGCCGCCGGTGTCTTTGCTCTTCTGCTGCAGTGAGTGCGTGCCGCCCTTCGTTGGGGCTGAAGGTGGAGGAGGCTGCAAGAGAAGGTGGGCGCCAGTGGGGGGTGGGCCTGAGATGGGAGGGGTGCAGCCGCGGGCCCAGAGGCTCCCCCCCTGTTGAGGCTCTGAGCCCACCTGGCCATCCCCAGACCTTGGTGCATGCATGTGTGTGTGTTCATGTGCGTGTCTGTGCACGTGGGTGGGTGTGTACGTGTGTATGCACATGCTTGTGTGCAAGCGTGTGCATGTGTGTTGCATGTGTGCATTGTGTGTCTGCACGTGGGTGTGTATGAGTGTGTGCATGTGTGTGCACGTGCGTGTGTTGCATGTGCGGTGTGTGTGCGTGCACGTGTGAGTGTGTACATGTGTATGCACATGTGTGTGCACACGTGCATGGGTGTGTTGCATGTGTTCGTTGTGTGTGTCTGCACGTGGGTGTGTATGAGTGTGTGCATGTGTATGCACATGCATGTATGCGTGGGTGTGTGCACACATGCATGGGTGTGTTGCATGGGTGTGCGAGCGTGTGCCTGTGTGAGAGGAGAGAGAAGGGCTGACTGCCTGGATTCCTGGTGAGCAGGAATCTACTCAGCCTGGCCCGAGCTCCTGTGCCCTGGGCAGCTTGCAGCCCCTTGGAGCCTCACCCTGTCATCTGGACCTTACTGGGGACACCGCTCTGAGCTCCTTGGACATCCTGACCTCCCGGTTGATGAGGACCATGAGGCTCATGGGGGTGCTCTGTGGACTGGCCATGGACCTCAGGGAGGCAGAAGTGGGCTGAGGCAGTGGGTGCCCACACCCTTGACTGCCAGGTTGGCCACGGATCCAGGGTGGGCTTTGTGTAGCTCTAGGCTCTGGGGCTCTGGTGACTGGGAGCCAACCTTCCGGAACTCAGACTCCAGGTGAGAGTCCGGCAAGAGGAGAGGAGAGGGCTGGTGGGGACACTGTTCTTGAGACTTCATTTTCAAGCGATGGTGCCTCCACAGAAGGAATCAGCGATGACGGCGGCCAGAGCTCTGGACAAAGGCAGGTGGGGCCCAGCAGGCCTGAGGACCACGTGTGATTGACAGGGCTGGAAGTCCCCTTGGCTCTCAGATCTCCCCTTCTGGGGCTGAAAAGATTTTGCCTTCAGCAGTGAAGATGTGAGATGAAAGTGAAATCCCTCTCCCCTCTTCTACCCCAGTCCACCCAGAGGTGGCCTCGCAGGCTCTTATCATCTTTCTGGAAATGTCTGTGCAGGCACGAAACCTTGTCACCGCAGACCCTGGGACAGGCAGGACTGCGCTGTGCTTTGTGCTTTGGCGCGCTGGTCTCTGCTGCACTCCCCGGTGGGGATGTGGTCTGGAGGTGAACCCGGGGACTAGTGTGCCCTGGCTGTGCCTGGGAAGGGTTCCAGGCAGGAGGTGGCCTGGGTGAGTGGGTGCGGAGCCGCCGCGGGTGTTTCTTTTACTGGCCGGGGCTCATGGCCACGGTCAGGTTTTGCTTTCCGCCTTTCGGTCTGTGAGAAAGTGAGCAGGAAAAAGCAAAAGGCGCTGGTGGTGGCACGCCCGCGCTGCTGGGCCGGGGTTCGAGTCCCCGCGGCGTCCCTGCTTCTCCTGGCTCCAGGGCCAAGCCTGCTCCCCCAGCAGGGACCTGAGTCCCCAGGAGGAGATGCTGGGGGGCACAGGGCTCCTGCAGGGCCTCCAGGCCTTGTGGCCCCTCCACCTCTAGGGACGTCCCATTCCAGATTGTTCTCCTTAGCCAAATCTGCAGTCACCACCCTCTGGCCCCGCTGACGCATGGCTGTCCTCAGGCCATCAGAACACGGTTTTTCAGCTCCCAGCTCAGGGACCCTGGGCTCTGGCAGCTGGACGGTTCTGAACAAGCCGTCTGCGGACACCCAGGGGAGCATTCGCGCAGGGCCCCTGCAGTTCCTCTGTGCCTTGGAGGGGAGCTTCTGGGTCATGCGCCACCCTGCATTGGGCCTTTTCTGTTTGTTTTCCCAGTGCTGGGCCTGGGTACTCCTGAGCCTTCTTAGCGGAAGTGGCATCTCAACCTCTAGGGATTTTTAATCTGAACTTTTCTGCCCTCATTCAGAGCTGGGGGTTCACAATCTGGAGTGGAATTTGACTCCAGGTCATTGGGCCCAAAGCCCATCCTCGACTGCAACCCTCACCCCTCACCCCTCAGGGACAGCTGCAGGCCCTGGGAAGGGCCCCTTGGCACTTGGGCCTCCGGTCCCCTTCTGCCTGGCAGGAGGTGACACCAGCTCTTCCCCCAGCTCAGAGGCACTCTGGGCCTGTCCGTGGGGGATGCTGGAATGCAGGCTGCTGGAACCAACGTTAGAAGCCCTTCTCTAGCAGACAGGGCGAAGCTGCCCTTGGCCAGTATGGTCCCATCCCCGCCCTGATCTGGTCGATGGGCTTGGCACAGTGGAGAGGAGGTCACAGGGGCCCGTGGGGGGCCTCATTGCCCAGAGAACAGGGAGGAGAGCTGCAGAGTCCTCAGGGAGGAGAAGGCAGCAGAGCAACACCAGGCCCCTGAGCTGTGCTGTGGTTCCCCGGGGAGTCAGGGAGAAGTGACAGCGACCTGGAGGGTCCTACACCAGCGTCACCTCCAAGGATGCAGCCTTTTCTCACGCTGGACACGAAGGTGAGTAACTGTCAGCTATGGAAAACTGGAGCGTTGGCTCCACGGTTACAGCATTTGCCTGGTATCCATGAGGACACAGGTTCAAACCCCAGCACCACATACACAACTAAGTGTCAGAGCAACGAAAGCCATGTGAAAAACTCAATAAACATTGATTCTCTCTCTCTCTCTCTCGCTGTCCTTCTCTCTTTGAAAAAAAATATACTAATGCTTGCTTGGAGGCGTGAGGGAGCATCTTTAGGGTACTCATGTTTAAAAGAAAACCTGTAAAGTTGATGGGTCACATGGGCTGGAGCAGTGGCTCAGGGGTTACTGCGCACGCGTGAGAGGATGCAGTTGAAACCCCAGCATCACCTAGGAAACGAAGCGTTGGAGCAAAGAAAACCACATGAAAAACTAAACGAAAAATGATTTCTCTCTCTCACTGCTCCTTTCTCTCAAAAAAAAAAAAAAAAAAAAGTCAATGGCTTACATTTAACAGTCTGAACATTATCAAGGTGTGGAGGTGGAACACCTGAACTCCCAAGGGTGTGGGGGTTTGGCTCAGTGGCAGAGCAGCTGCCAGCCCGGGCAGGGCGCTCTGGGGTGGGCGTGGGGGGCAGGGAGACGGAGCAGGAGCTCTCCCACACTGCCACGAGCTGCAGTTTCTCATGACCTTAAACGCATGCTCAGCACTGGACTTAGCACTCTTACCTAGTTATGTACTCAAGAGAAATGAAAAGGGGCTGGAGCTGGGGGTCTGTGGTTATGGTGCTTGCCCGGCATGCGCAAATACACGGTTCAAACCCCAGCACCCCATACACAACTGTCAGAGCAACGAAAGCCACGTGAAAAACTCAATAAACATTGATTCTCTCTCTCTCCCTCACTGTCCTTCTTTCTTTAAAAAAAAAAAAAAAGGAGAGATGAAAATACGTATCCACCCAAAGACTCCTACAGCAGCTCCCAACACTGGAAATGTCCTAACTGTCAGTTACAGGTGAGCAGATAAACAAAACACATGGTTGTTATCTGTATAATGGAATGTTGTTACTCAGCTACTCAGCAATAAAAAAGAAAGAAATATAGACACACGCAACATGAACGAATAAAAAAATATGTTAAAGCTGGGCGTGGTGGCACACAGTAATCCCAGTGACTCAGGAGGCTGAGGCAGGAGGATCACAAGTTGGAGGCCAGACTCAACACTTAAGCTACAGCCTGTCTCAAAAATAAATAAATAAATCAAACCAAAGGGGCTGGGGATGTGGCTTAGTGCTGGAGTGCTTGCCTACATGTGGGAAGCCTGGGTTCTTTTTGTTTTTATTTTTATTTTTTTAGAGAAAGAGGAGATAGTGAGAGAGAGAGAGGAAGAGAGAAGCAATTTTATTTAGTTTTCATGTGGCTTTTGTTGCTCTGACACTTCCTTGTGTACACGGTGCTGGGGTTCGAACCTGCATCCTCATGCATGCCAGGCAAGTGCCGTAACCGCTGAGCCACCGTTTCAGTCTCTGAAGCCTGGGTTCTTGATCTGAGAAAACAAATGTTCAGAAAAAGACCAGACACAAGAGGTTGCATACACTCGTCCAGTTCCATGTGTGTGAGATTCCAGAAGCCATAACTGCAGAGGCAGAAAGCAGGCCTGAAGTTTCACACCCCAGTGGTGGTGGGAAGGCTGACTGCAGAATGGCACAGGAAACCTTCGAGCTGATAGAAGTGTCCTCTGTCTTGATGATGGTAATGGCTCCACTTGTCCAAATTCACTGAACTGTACTCTCTCGTCTATTTTATTGCTATGTAGAAATTCTCGGGGCTGGAGCGGTGGCTCTGCAGTTGTGGTGCTTGCCTGGCATGTGCGAAGATGCGGGTTCAATCCCCGTACACAATGAATTGTTGGAGCAACGAAAACCAGATGAAAAACTAAATAAACTTGATTCTCTCTCTCACTGTCCCTCTCTCTTAAAAAAAATAAAAAGAAAAAGAAAGAAAGTGAGAAAAAAAATGAACAATCCCAAATCATAAAACCTTAAAAATAAATAAATTGTTGAGGCCAGCCTAGGACTTGCCGTCCTCCTACCCGGAGCCTCCCAAGCAGCTGGGATTATAGGCTGGGCTTAAGAAGCTGCGGTAACAGGAGTCAAGCTGGGCCGGAAGCAGTAGTGTGACTATCGCCCCAGCTCCTAGGGAGGCTGAGGCAGAGAGTCCCTTGAGTCTGGGAGTTTGAGAGAAACTTGGGAGGCTTAACAAGATTCCAACTCAAGCAAAAGAAAAGGAAAGAGCTATACTAAGATGAGCTCCCACTGACCAAAGTGATAATACGTGAGCATCAGAAGGAGACCATATGTGCCTGTAATCCCAGGGATTTGGGAGGCTGAGGCAAGAGAATCTCAAGTTCAAGGCCAGCCTCAGAAATTTAGCAAGGCCCTACACAATTTACTGAGACCCTGTCTCAAAAGAAAAAGGGCTGGGAATGTGATTCAATGGCAAAACGCCTCTGGGTTCAATCCCCAGTACTAAAATTCATTAATTAATTGAAAAAGGAGAATATATACCAGATTGACATACCATAAATCTGAGATTAAGTCTTTTGATGAAAAGACACCAAGTTAACATGTCCTGAAGAAGGCGGCTGGAGTGGAATGTGTTCATGAATTTTGCCATTAAATCGTAGCAGTGCTATTGATTTATTCATCATGTGGAACTGCAGATGAAGTAAATTCATTCAAAGTCTACTCCCAGGAAAGACAGAATGCTAAGGAAAGGAGTTTCCATGGCACCTAAACACCTAGAAGCCAGATGAAATAAAAACAGTCCTTTAGCCAGGTACTGCGATGCACGCCCATAATCCCAGTGACTCAGGAGGCAGAGACAGGAGGATCACAAGTTCAAGGCCAGCCTCAGCAACTTAACAAGTCGCTAAGCAACTTAGCAAGACCCTGTCTCAAAATTTAAAAACGACTGGGGATGGGGCTGGAGCGGTGATGGCAGTTACAGCGATTGCCTGGCATGGGCAAGGATGTAGGTTCAAACCCCAGCACCACGTACACAATGATGTGTCAGAGCAACGAAAAACTAAGTAAAATTGATTCTCTCTCTCTCTCTCTCTCTCTCTCTCACTGTCCTCTTTAAAAAAAAAGAAAAAGGTTGGGGATGTGGCTCAGTGGTTAAGTGTCCCTGGCTTCAATCCCAGGTACCAAAAAAGAAAGAAAGAAAGAAATAGAGGGGGGCTGGAGTGATGGCTCAGGGGTTGGAGCGCTCGCCTGGCATGCGTGAGGACCCAGGTTCGAACCCCAGCACCACATGCACAACTAAGTATCGGAGAAACAAAGGACAGATGAACAAATAAAGTTGATTCCCTCTCTCTCTCTCTCTCTCTCTCTTTTTAAAAACAGAAAAAAAGAAAAGGAAGGGAGGGAGGGAACTGCTGGAAAAAAGAGAAAAAGAAACCCATTCTCTCCTCCCTTAGTTGTTACGCCCCCCTTTCCAGTCCTTCTGGCCTGGTCTCATCCTGTTTTGCTTTGACCTTGGCCTCTCCCTTCCAGCTCAGTGGTGTTTGATGACTTCAGCCTTTGCACTGTATCCAAGGAGCTTCCGGACTGGCCTGTCCTTTTATCACGGAGATGGAACACTTTAACCAAGCGGCAGTGCAAGGCCTGTCTTGAGGAACCAAAGCTTTGGAGACCAGCTGGGCCCACCTGTGCAGGGAGGGGACAGGCCACCCAGGGGCTGTTCAGTTACCTGATGTAAATGCTGAGGTCCTTTTGGGATGGAGTATGGAAAAATCCTAGGAGGTCTGCTGGGTCTAGACCAGCCCCAGGGCCCCCTGACATTTCCAAGCTCTGCACGTTTGAGCCAGAAAACAAAGAATATGGGTCACTTCTCCCTCTCTCTTTTTTTTTTTTTCCTCCTGTTTTTTTCAGAGCTGGGGGCAACCTCACACAGGCCAGGAAGCGCCCTACCACTGAGCTAACCCCAGTCCAGCTATGTTTTTGAAGGGGGAAAAAGGGTCATCAGCTGTGAGGGGCAGAGAATCTAAATTCCAGATTATTATTTTATGACCTCCCTGAAGGCCTCAGTTTCCCTTGCTGCGCTGCGAGCCTGGCTCTGGAGGGGCTGAGGACTGAAAGCTCCACCTGTGGATCAGGTGTCCTCCCTGCAGGGCCCAGCTGCACCACCGATCTGGCTCCTTTAGGGGGCAGTGTGTGCTCCCCAAAGGGACAGGCAGGGTCAGAGCCAGAACCTGCCGTTCCTAACAGGAGATGGGAGGTGGACAGAGGAGGCTGCAGAGTCCCCGGGTGGAGCCTGGCGGCGGTACCAGAATTGGCCATTGCTGCCTGCTCCCAGCTGCAGCCTCTGGAAAGGACTTTTCTGAGTGATGACCTCCCAGCCACGAAGTAAAGTGATCTTCTCCATGGCCACACCCTGAAGGGGACCTGAGACCCCTCCCACCTGGGCCCTTCCTGTTTCCTGGGGTTGATATTTGAGCACCAGGTCTGGCCACAGTCCTGGCTGCTAGCCCAGGTCTCCTTGGTGACTTTGGCCAGGTCACTGGCCCTGGGGTCATCTACCCACCCCTTCCCTGTGAGTCTCCAGGCTCTGGCCATTTAGAAACGACTTTCCCACCTCCAGGCCATGTTCCCCTGCCTTCAAGGTCCTGCCCAACTCCTCTACCAGCTCCAGGCCTAATTAAAGACTCACGTCCTCTCCAAGCCACTCTCAGCTTGTGACTGTGTCCTTGACGCAGGCTCCCAGGGCCTGGGGAGCCTCAGCCACACAGCATCTTTCAAGCTTGTGTGGAATCATGGCTATTTATAGACTCTTTATAGATTCTCACCTGCAGGGAAGCTTCTTTACCCAGCCCAGAAGAACACAGTGTGTTACCAGGTTTTAAATACAAGACTATTTAAAAAGAACAAATTTTTATTTTTTTGCACTGAGAATTAAATGAACCCAGGGTGCTTAACTACTGAGTCACATTCCCAGCCCTTTTTATTTTTATTTTTATTTAGAGAAGGACAGTAACAGAGAGAGAGAGAATCAATATTTTTTCACGTGGCTTTCGTTGCTGTGACACTTAGTTGTGTACGTGGGTGCTGGGATTTGAACCCATGTACTTGCGCATGCCAGGCAAGCGCCCTAACCACTGAGCCACCACTCCAGCCCCATAATTTTTTTTTTTATAAAGAGAGAGAGAGAGAGAGACAGTGAGAGAGAAAGAATCAATTCTATTTAGTTTTACATGTGGCTTTTGTTGCTCTGACACTTTGCTGTGTACGTGGTGCTGGGGTTTGAACCTATGCCCTTCCACGTGACAGGCAAGTGTCGTAGCCACCAAGGCACCACTCCAGACCTAATTTTTGTAATTGTAATAATTTTTAAAATTTTTATTGAGTTGTTTTTGTACAATCACAAAAGCATATGAGTAGCAATATGATTACCCTTGATCCTAATCCATAGTCACCTTCACATCACCTGTACCCCAGTTCCTCGACTCTTCTATATTCCCCCATAATAGGTATAAATCTCTCTCCATATATGGGTGTGTGTGTGTGTGTGTGTGTGTGTGCGCATTTTCCAGAATCAAATGGTTGTATATGTATTTTTTGGCTTCTGGGGGGAGTAAAAAGTAAGCTACATTATCGATCCCTCCCATATCCCTCCCTATCATCCCTCCATCTCCCCTCCCTCCCCCTTATTTCCTCTCTCCTGACCCCACATATCCATGGTTCCCCTAGATTACGTGTTGTTTTGACTTTGGTGACTTTTTATTTTATTTTGAGACAGGGTCTCACTAAGTTGCTGAGGCTGGCCTTGAACTTGTGATTCTCCTGCCTCAGCCTCCTGAGTTATTGGGATTACAGGCACATGCCACTATACTAAGCAAAAAATAATAATAACAAATTCTTTAATGCATGGAGAAGAATAATTCTTTCTATATAAAGTCTCACACATTTCTTAAATTTATTCCTTCATATTTTGATGTTTGCATTGCTACATTAGTGATTAAGAAGAGTAATGTAGGGGCTGGAGCGGTTCAGCAGTTACGGCGCTTGCCCAGCATGCACAAATACATGGGTTCAAACCCCAGCACCACGTACACAACTAAGTGTCAGAGCAATGAAAGCCATGTGAAAAACTCAATAAAAGTTGATTCTCTCTCTCCCTCTCTCTCTCTCCCTTTCTCTCACTGTCCTTCTTTCTTTCTTTTTTAAAGAGTAATGTAAGGTAGAACCAGATGCAATGGCCCATCCCTATATTCCCAGGAAGTTTGGAGGCTGAGACAGGAGGATTGCAAGTTTGAGAGCAGCCTCAGCAATTTAGAGAGATCATCTCTAGCGAGGCCCTAAGCAACTGAGGGATATCCTGTCTCAAAATAAAAAATAATAATAATTTTAAAAAAAGGATGGGGGATATGACTCAGTGGTTAAGCACCCCTGGGTTCAATCACTGGTACCAAAAAAAAAAAAAAAAAAAAAAAGGTAGGGGCCAGGGTTGTAGCTCAGTGGTAGAGAGCTTGCTTAGCACATGTGAGGCATTGGGTTTGATCCTCAGTACAGCACAAAAATAAATAAAGTATTGTATCCATCTACAACTAAATTATATATATATATAAAGTAAGTCTTATGTACCAAAATAGATTTCCAGCCCCTTTTTTTTTTGGTACTAATGATCGAATCCAATGGTGCTTAACCACTGAGCCAGATCTCCAGCCCTTTTTTTAAAAACAGAGAGAGAGAGAGAGAGAGAGGGACAGTGAGAGGAAGAGAGAATCAATTTTATGTAGTTTTTCATGTGGCTTTCGTTGCTCTGAGACTGTTGTGTGCGTGGTGCTAGGGTTTGAACCCGCGCATGCTGGGCGAGCGCCGTCACCGCTGAGCCACCGCTCCAGCTCCAACCCTTTTTTAATTTTTCACTTTGCAACAGGGTCTCACTGACTTGCTTAGGGTCTCGCTAAGGCTGGCTTTGAACTTAAGATCCTCTGGCTTCAGGCTCCAGAGCCGCTGGGATTATCAGTGTGGGCCACCATGCCTGGCTTCCAGCCTTTCTTTTTTTTTTTTTTTAATTTAAAAAAAAAATAAAGAAAGAAAATCCAAGTTGCGAAACAATTATCTGCAGCATATATAATGCCTTTTACGAAAGAAAAGTCCTCCAGGTGCATTGGGGACACACTTGTAATCTCAGAAACTCAGGAGGCTGAGATAGGAAGACAGCAAGTTCGAGGTCAGCCTCAACAACTTAGACCATAGCTCGTGGTAAAGCATCCCTGGGTTCAACCTCCAGAATGGGGGGAAAAACAGAGGAAGAAAAGAAAGAAAGAAAAATCCAGCTACTAAAATGAGAATGTATTTCTAGTGTGCATATTATATATACATTTTGTGCTGTATGCATATTATGTGTGTACATGTGGTATGTATATACACACATGCATAAGCACACAAGCCATTGTCCTCGCACATGCCAGGCAAGTGACATAACCGCTGAGCCATCTCTCCAGCCCTATCCTGCTGGGTTTTTACTAGCTGTGCCCCGCATGTGTTTGTTGAGATTGTCGTCCCAGGATGGAAGCTGCTTGGCTACAGGGTTTTGTTGTTACTTTCTGGGCTTCGTTTTTTCTTTTGTTTTATTTTTGTTTTTTTAATCCACCTTTTACACAAAGGCTTGCAGTCACCTAGGGTGAGATTGAGCTGAATGGATGATAATCAGGGGGAGAAAATGTATGTGGTCTTCCAAGCTAAGACCAGGAAAAAGGCTGGGTTATTGCCCAAGTTGCAAAGTAGTTATGGCTTCGAGCTTCCTGCAAGCCCAGGAAAAAGGAAACGGAGCGAATTGTGTGTCTTTCTCCTCGCTAAGGAAAACACACACCAGTGGCTCAGGGAAAGCAAGCTTTTTGCTGGCGGAAATATCTAGTGCAGATCTTGCAGGGCCCGGAGGCTGTGAGCTGCTGAAGGTGCTTTCCTAAGGCCACCTACAGCCATCAGGGAGCCAGGGGATGACTCAGGTCTGCAGTATTTTTTTTTCTTTTCTTTCTTTCTTTTTTTTTTTGAGAGAGAGAGAGAGAGAGAGAGAGACTGACTGTAGGGGCTGGAGTGGTGGCTCAGAGGAGCAACAAAAGCCACAAGAAAAACTAAATAAAGCTGATTCTCTTTCTCTCTCGCTATCTCTTCCTTAAAAAAAAAAAGTATAACCTCAAAGATGCAGTCAGGGCTTCATCCTTGAACAGAGGACAGCTTCAAACAGAATGTGCTTGGTTTTCTGGAAGAATCTCGGCAGAGCCACTCCTGGTCTGTGGGCCCCAGCTCCAGGCAGCCCTTCCCCAGCAGCTTTCCTCGGGAGGCTCCAGCAGAGCTGGTGGCAAGCCACCTGAGGCCTGCGGTGCTTGTCTCTCAAAGCTGGGGCCTTTCCCGCCCCCTTCCCCGGCCTTCTCTGCTCTGCAGGGCTGTGGTGCTGCTCGGAGACCCAGAGCTTATTTTGACAGATGGAAAAGCTGAGACCAAGAGAGGGAGCCGGCTTGCTGGAGGTAACAGACTTCACGGCTGGGCCTGGGGCAGAACCCAGGGTTGCTGGCTGCTAGTCCAGGGTTGGTGCTCGACCACCCATGTTCTTTTCTTTATTTCAGTCGCTGCCTGGAAAGAAGGCTGTGTGGACTTGCAGCCCCGCCGCCCCCAGGCCTTAAATCTTGACCTTGACATTCTTGACTCTTGGGCAAGCTGACTGACTTCTCCGGGCTACTGTTTCTCATCTGTGAAATGACGCTGGCTGCCTTGCACCTTGAGGTCCTGTGTAGCAAGCACTCCGTCCAGGGGCCTTGCCTGTCTCTTTGCCCTCTCCAAGGTTGAGGAGTTCCACAGATTTGCTATGAAAAACCCAGCAGGCCTTTGACCCTGGCTCAGTGGTGAGCGCTTGACTGGTGTGCAGGCTGACCTGGGTTCCATCCCTGCAGGGGAAAAAGAAGTCTACTAACTTAGGATCAGAGCTGGAATAGGCCTCTTGAGATATCACAGGAGAAATCTTCCTGAAGAAGGAAAATATGAGTTATCTGAACTCATACTTGAGTTGTCTGAACTGCTGACGGTCCCAGGGCCTGTTGGTAACAGAACAAGAACCAGACTCCATTTTGATTGTACAGTAACTAAATTTCTCTTTTTTTTTCCTTCAGGACTGAGGACCGAACTCAGAGTCTTGCGCATGCTAGGCAAGCGCTCTGCCACTGAGCTAAATCCCCAAACCCCCCATAAACTTCTTAATTAAAAAAAAAAAAAGAATCAGACTCCAAAGGGTTCCTGCTGCTCCCCACCCCCACTCCATTCTGCCTTAGGCTAATGTGTTGAGCAATTAAGGACAGGTAGCCACAAACTGTCACAGTTTACAAACTTTAAAACCTGCCTTTGCAAGCTTGGTCCAGCCAGAGCTCACTCAGCCGAGAAGGCAGTGAGTCTGGGAATGAAGATCTCTTTTGGCAGAAAGATGCTGGGGTCCCAGGGGTGGGTTGGTAACCAAAGCTTGGGCAGAGAGGCTCTGGAATTCCTCGATTTTTCTGGAAAATGAACGGTCACGTTTAAAAGATGATTAAACCAGTGGAAAATGGCTGTCACCCTCTTCTGCCTTTGGAAAAGGACTCCAGCTACAAAAAAAGAAAAAGTCAACTACCAACTTCCAAGGCGGTCAGGAAGGAAAGTGGTTGCCATGGCAACATGGCTGGCAGCCTATTTTCATCTTTGTTCAAAACAGCTTCCAGTGGTTCCCGTGGGGTAGGAAAGAGCGAAGTCTAGCTCCAGCCCAGCAACTGCACCCAGCCAATCTCCTGCCGCTCCTCAGAGTGGCGAGAGGAGGGTGGCCAATGAAGAGCTGTGTCACCGTCCCAGCCAGATTGGAGGAACCAGAAGGCTGGCTCAGGCGACTGTTTCCATGGTGACCTCCCTGAGCAATCCCAAATGGTCCTGTTTATGAGCTTATGAGCTCTGGAAAATTCCACCCAGACTCTGGCCTGATTTGATTTTCTTTCTTTCTTTCTTTCTTTTTTTTAAACTTTCTCTGCCTCCTCCTGCTCCGAGACAGAGATGAGGTCACTGCCAGTGTTTAACCTCTGCTGGAGAGCTGCCTGGCCCCAGGCTCCTTCTCCCCTGGTGGTGGCCAGTTCCATAGCCTGTGGCTGTCCCCTGCTGTGAGCTGGGGAGGACTGGTAGCCAGAGACACCCAGCTGCTAGCTGCCACTTACAGGGCTTGTCACTGGAGGTAGGCTCTGTTCTAAACTGCTGTCCTCACTGTTCACTGAGGAATCGATGTATTCAGAAAGGGAAAGAAAGTTTCCTCCCCTGCCGTGGAATAAAATGGGTGGAGGAACCAGGCTAGGACCCTCCTTTCCTGTGGCTCTCCATGATGCCCAGAAGAGAGTGGTGGGCAAGTGCCAAGGTGCAGGGGAGAGTGACGTTTAGGCCAAGTGGAGGAATGGTAAGAGGGGCCACTGGCGCCGGGACACCTAAGCCATCAGGCCTGGGCTGAGTCATCAGGCTGGTGGGTGTGGCTGAGGCCCGGGCTGGAGCCTGTACAACTGACCATGCTGGGATTCTGGCTGGGGCCTGGGGGAAGGCAAACCTGCAACAAGAGGCCTGCTGGACCCTGTGCTGGCTGGGGAGCTCCCCTCCACCAGGACCACCACCCGGAGCCCAGGGTGCAGCTTGGAGAGCCCTGCGCCAGCCCAAGGCCACCAGGACTGCCTCAAGCTGAGGCAGAATGTAAGGGGACAGGAACTCTGTTTTCCAGGCTGTTAGGTGACAATGACAAACAGCAATAAAAGCCATGCATCATAGCTCAAGATAACAGATGAGCTGGTAAATCTCATTTTAAGAATAGGTACATATATTTTGTTGGATGCATTTTTTGATCGTACAATAACTAAACTTCATATTAAAAAAAAAAAAGCAACAACAGATGAGCCACCAAGTCAAGGGCACCATCGGGAGTGAAGTCATTGGATGGAGGTGGCCACAGGGAAGGGCAGTTCATGGGGAAGGGGCAGAGGGACGGCTAGCGAAGCAAGCCACTGGCAGCCCAGAGGAAAGAGGAGGAGGCCAGGCTGAGGGAGGGGAGAGTGAGAGTGACCTCCGCGACCTGGGTTGTCTAGCCCAGCTCGGTGGACACCAGGGCCTCAGCTGAGGTCTCCACACATGTGGGACAGTTGAGAACTGTGGCACAGCCTGCTCCAGTTCGGCTCCACCCTCTCCCCAGCCTCAGGACCCTTCCTTTGCCAGTCTAGGCCACAGGCTGAAGAGGCCTGGGGCAGCCTCAGGGTCACGACAGCCACAGAAGGCCAGACTGCAGAGAACAGGTCACACTATCAGCACGCTGGGCACGTGGGATAGCAGCACTGTCCCCTGACTGGCAGGTCCTGGAATCCTAGGAATCCGGGTCCAGTGTGTCAGTGTGCCTGAGTCCACACAGCTCCTCCTGGGTGGCCTCCCGTAGGGCTGGAAGGAGCCCAGGGGCACCCAAATACTGGGCTATGTGCAGCACTTCTGTGTCCCAGAAATTATCTGGGTGCTCTGTTTTCTCAGGGGGAGTAATTTGTCTAATTGAATCTAGAAGCTTCCAAGTGGAAGACGTTTTTTGGGAGGACACAGCTCCTCCGGCTGCTGTTAGGAGGTCCTGACCAGCAGCATCCAGGAATGCTGGGCTGGGCCCTGGGCTGGAATGAGGCCTGGTTCCCCAACACCTCCGGGCCCTTTGCCCCACTTTGCCCCACTGTCACTGGCACAGACCCCTCTCCCTGTCTGTGCTCAGGATCAAGCTGAGGACTCCTCTTCCCACTTTCAGGGTCGACAACAGCACAACTCCTCCCCACAGCGGGGACCCTGGGGGGAGTGAGGGAGCCATGATTGCAGGTCAGGTCCTTGTCCTGGAAAACACACGCTGCTGGCAGAGGCCTGTGGGCGGTGCCAAGGGATGGCTGGGGCTCCTTCCTGAGCATCATCCTGGGCACCGATGGGAATGAGCCTGTCACCGAAGCTAGGAAGGAAGGTTCCAAGCAGATGAGTAATCACGAAGAGTCAGGATCACAAGTCTGGGAGGGGCATGGATATGAGGTGTGGAAGAGACAGCCAGATCTTCCACTCCCTCTTCTCTGTCCCTCCACCTGGGCTGCTGCCATTGACTCCAATGACCTCCCTTCTGCCCACTCCCAGCTCTGACTCCTTACAAAGGGCAGCAGACAATTCTGCCCAAAGTCAGGGCCTCCCCCGAGCCAGAAGCCATCCTCCCTACACAGCAGCACCCATGCTCCCGGTCCAGGGGACTCGCCCCAGCTTTCCCTGCACCCCACACCCAGCCAAACCGGCCTTGCAAATTTGTGGGGTGCAGGGCTCCTGCTTACCAGTTCTGTCTGGACGTTTCCCTCCCGGGCCCCCACTAAAGCCTGATATGTCCAGCTCATCCTGCAAGGTCATGGCCTCCTATTCTGGCACCTCCCCTCCTTACCTGCCTCAGGTTAGACCAAGCTCAGCCTCAGCCTTCTCCGAGGAGCTTCCAGGGGAAGCCCGGAGTGTGAGGTAGTTGGGATTTTCCACATTTTTCATTGGTGCATGTACCTGTACAGGTAGACGGATTTGACAGCTAATTCAAGCAGGTGTCAGCAGAGGGACCAAGGGAAGCGGGGCAGACCGCAGCTGGGGGATGCATGGGTTAGAAAGCCTCATCCGGGACTAGCTGGCTCCAGAGGAGCCGGAGGGAGGGAGGAAGGGGAAAGATAGAAACTAGGCAGCTGCAGCTGGGCGTGGTGCACAGACCTGAAAGCCAAGCGCTGGAAGCTGACTGAGGAGGATGAAGATCCAGGCCAGGCTCAGCAGCTTAGGAAGACGCCGGCTCAAGACAGAAAAGGGCTGGGGGGCTGGGGCGGTGGCTCAGTGGTTAAAGTGCTTGCCTGGCATGCTAGAGGACCCTGGTAGACAGGGGAAATGACCAGGAATCACTCTTGGGAGCCAGGCAGCACACTCCCTACTCAAGGGTTCCAAATCTCCAGGCTACTGCCTCTCGGGCCCTTATCAGAGAATCCCACCCTACTCAAAAGCCAGTTCAAGCAGGAAAATTCCTGCTGCGGCCACTGCCCCCTCCTTCCCTCTACACCCACCCCCCAGACTCCACTGGGCCTCTCAGGTTTCTCCCCAATAAACCTGTGTTACCTGAGCTGCTGCTCTCCTCTTTATTTCATTTCGAACCCAAGCACCATGTACACAACTAAATATCAGAGAAACGGAGGCCAGACGGGATGTGGCCAGTGGCAAAGCGCCCCTGGGTTCAATCCCCAGTCCCCAGGACAAAAAAGAAAAGGTAACTGGAAGCACTGGACGGAGTCAGAGGGGCCTTTGAGATTGTGGAGGGGCAGCGCCTGTGTCCACGGTGGCCCTCAGGTGGGGTGGACTGCTCTTTGTTGGCACCCTGGCCTCCAGGAAGGATCCACAACAGGCCACAGGCCAGGGTGGGGACATGGAGCTGCCTAAGCCTATGACCTGAGAAGGGAAAAAATCTGGATCTCTGAGCCAGGGCAGGGAAGCACTCTGACTTCCTTTGTTCCCTTTCCAGGGGATTGGGACTTCCAGGGGCTCCTCCCTACCACGATGGAGCTGGAGCAGGGAAAATCGGCTTCTCGGGGAAAACAGCAACGGATGCTGTCCAGGTTGAAAGGAAAGGAGGCTGAAAAGGAGGGTGTGGAGAGCAGTAAGAAAAGATCCAGACCTCCCAGCTCAAGGAGCAACAGTGGCAGGGACACTTTCTCAGCGGAAAATAGCTGCTTGGCTTTAGGGACTGAATTGGAGGGGGTCACAGCAGGAATTTTTCTGTTTAAACCGGGTTCTTCAGTAGGGTGGGGCTCCTCTGTTAAGGGCCCGAGTCTGTAGATTTCCAAGCAGCGAGTAGGGGGTTTGCTGGCTGGCTGAGTGGCTTCTGGTAATTTTCCACATCCACCACTGGTGACATCAGAGCCTGTGATGTCAGAGCCTCTTTCCTTTCCCTTCCTTTTAGGGAAGAGCACTGACTGGACCTGCCTCACCTCTCTGCGTGGTGGTGGGTGTGCCCGCGGGTTTCAAGGGTTGAGTTGGCACTGTCCCCAAGGCTCCATTTTAGCTGTCCCCAACTCCCCAAGTAACAATGTTCTCTCTTCCGCATGGCAGAGCTCTGACTGCGTCACCTCCGTGGGTTTTTTCCAGCGATGGGAGGAGCCCAAGCATCAGCCTCAGAAGCTCACTAACTCAGGAAAAGGCTGGGTAGGGTGAGGAGGCGGTGCCTGGGGGGAGGATTGGGAACTGAAGCTCCCAGGCCTTAGAAAACAAGGAAGTTGTTTTTTCTGAGGCTCCCCTTGCCTTTTACACGAAGATCACGGGACTGTGTGGCATCGGGACGACTGGGAGGAATGTGGCCAACTAGCCCAGACTGGCCTCTGCCCTAGGGCCATAATGACGGGCCTCGGTAGCCTCTGAAGGGCGGACTGCCTCTCTGATCCCCCAAACTCGGTCCTTGCCCTGATGTCAATCCAGCAACTGGGACAAGGTTTTGAGAAAAAGGAAGAAGTTTTACTGCTTTGCTAGCCAAGAATACAGGGGGTACTCCTGTCCCAGAGGCTGGGATTCTCATTGCCAGGGCACAGTGGGCTTCTGAAGGGGGGTGAAAGGTCACACTCCAGCTGGGCCCTGCCAGTCTCCTGTAGCCTGAGAGTGCTTGCTTGGCTGGAGTAGTTTTGGATTCCTTCACTGCCGTGGTCTGGGAGCCAAAGGACCAGAAGAAGATCCATCTTGCTTCCCCCATGGGTAGGGAAAGGGGGAGGGGAGGGGAGGAAAGGAAAAAACAGCTTTAAAATAAGCAGCAAGGGCAATGCTAAAGCATGAGGTGGAACCCTGTTTCCCTCCTCCCGGGAAGAGGCGCGCGGATTCTGGAATTTTCTGCAGCTTTCTGGCCTGCTGGGTGTCAGGAGGCCTTAGAGACAGCTTGCCCTGAGACCTGCCTATAAAATTTTGCTGTCTTATGCCTTTCAGCACCACACCACCTTGAAGCCAGGGCCAGGAGGCCTAAAATCTTCAATGTTCTCTTCCCACTCCTTCGGTTACTGTATTTTATAAAATTATCATCATTGCTTCTTTTATTTCATCCTTTTTTTACACAGTAGGAAATTACCACTGAGAAGTTACTGGGTTTCTGCTCAAAGTCACATGGCTGTCAGTGGAGAAACAGCTAGAAATAAGAAGCCAGGGCCCTCTATTTTTAGCACAGGCTGCTTGGAGGGGAGCAGGAGAGATGACTAGCTAAAATGGACTTGTTCCCTTCTGGTGGTGTCCTTCGGCCCAAGAGAAGACTAGCTCTGAGGCCAAAGTGGAGGCTAAACAAACAGAATGTGGGAGACAGAGGGAGAGCATCCTCAGGAAGACTATGAGGTCACCTGGAACAGGGTTGCCCAGGACAGAAAAGATGCCTTGGGGAATTCAATGCTGCCCTAACCGATCCTTGGTTCCAAGAGAGAAGGGAACATAACCAAATATATTATTAATCTCCTCACCAGAGCACACAGCCATCTTAGGCTGTCCTCTTATTACAGTGCCAGGAACGGAACCTGGGCCTCCTGCGTACCAGGCAAGTGCCCTGGCTGTGTTGTTTAAAGAAATCGTCCAGAAAACAAGAACCTTGCTAGACAAAGAGGAGGAATCAGAATGTTCTGGAGACAGCCAGAGTCTGTTTTGTGAAGAAGGAAAAACAAAATAGGAAGATTAAGGGAGTAAATGTTTGGGTCTACACAGTAAAAACAGGGTTAGAATCTATAATTTTTTCTAAAAATGTTATTGTTCACTTACCCATGGCTGAGGGAAAAGCTGTTTTCTCCCTCTTTGTCAAGTCATTTCTTTAGGTACAAGAGATTCCTGTAGGACCAAATTAATTTAATCTTCTATGTCTTTCTATAAACCAAGGGAATCAACCAAATAATATGTGGCCACTCTAACAGTGTAAGAAAAACTCTGTAATCTGTAAGGGGAATGGAAATCAGGAATTTAAAAACACTGACAAAGTGTCTTGGGGCTCATACATTCACTTCATGGGTCCAGAGCAGGTCCCTGGCACTGCCCCAGCCCTGGAAAAACTGCAATTTCGGAGATAGGAGGTTTGGGGGAGGAATGAAGGCAGCAGGAGGTGAAAAGTAAGAGATTCAAGGACAGCTTCTGCTCACTGTGTCTAATTTTAAGCAAATCACCATCTCCCGAGGCGGCGTCCAAGTCTGTATCTGTACATCGAGGTGACCTGCCTCAATTGTCCTCGTTTCAGAGAAAAAATTCTATTAAAAATTTTCCAGTCCCTGAACAAGCATCAGGACTGTGTCCAAGGGGAGCCACTTGCAGCTCAGTAATATTCCACTCCCGAGCTTTCAGAAAAAGCAGCAAAAATAGAGAAATGAAGACCTGCTAACGTGGCCCTGCTTCACCGGAGGTGGGAAGTGAATGATGGGGGCCAACGCAGGAGTCAGGACCCCACCTTCTAGAGCCTCCCTGTCCAGGATCCTTCACAACCACCGTCGTTCACAAGCACCAAAGGGCTTCTACAAATAAAAAATATTAGTTTGGAGCGCACCCGTTTCCATTGCCATATTTAGCTGCCATCCCAACCCCTGCAGTCTCACTGGCCCCATCTTCGTCCCCTGGACTTCACTGTCGGGGAGTGGCGGGGGTGAGGGTGGAGGGGCGCCCTGGGGTCCGTCCCCAGCACCCAACAGGGGCCCTTTATAGGTTCCAGGTTAAGGCCCTGGAGGTAAAGGGAGGGCAAGAAAGTGCGTGTCACCAAGTCCCGGGCCCGAGTGCCCCATCTTGCCACCCGTGTTCCTCTTCTAAGACACCTGGCCGGCTCAGACGCCCTTCCGGGTCACAGTTCTGCACTAATAACAGCCACGTGTTTCTAGGACGCAGCGCACTTTAATTAGCAGTGATGGTGTCATCTTTAATGACAGGGGCGAGGACGGAAAGGGAGGCCAAGGGCAAAACGACGCGGAGGGGCAGCGACTCCACCATGCCAGACCCTCCCACTGGTGCGGGGGACCCCGCGGGCTGGGCCACCGGGAAGCCCCCGCTGGTCCCGGCTGCACCCTGCCCCCATCCCCCTCTGCGATCCGCCCGGGCGCTGGGGGCAGGGCGCGCCTGCGCACTGAGGCGCTGCGACAACCGCCGCGCATCGCGGCCAGGACCGGCTGGAACCGGTTAGAACTGGCTGAATCCGCCCGCGAGCCCGCGCCTGACAAAGGGAGGGCGGCTCACTGCCCGCGTATCCCTGCGCGGCGCGCGCCTGCGCGTGCCTCCCCTCCCCCAGCCTTTGTCCCCTCCCGGAAGGGGCCGAGGCTCGGGGTTCCGACGCTTCCCTTCCCCCACGGCCTTGCGTCCGGCTGCGGACGGTTCCGCTGTTACTCGGGGACCCACCGCGGTGACCGGGCGCTGGTTTTGTTCAAGTAAAAGTTCGCAAATCACGGGAAAATTACCGTTTTTGCTGCTGGTCCCGATTTTAAAACGCACAAACGTTTAATATGTACCACAGTCGGGTCCTGTGTCACCCTGAGCCCACCCTGGGGACCACCCACGGTCGCCGTGCCTTGGGCGGCAGAGCCCGCGCCTCCGAGAGGGCTTCAATACGGCCGCCGCGCCCCGGTTTCCGTGACGGTTTGGTTCTCAACTTCCGAGCGCGGGGCTGGAGGCCTGAGGCGCCCGCCGACCGCACTCGGGCGGCGCAGGCGGGCCGGGGCCGGGGCCTGGCGGGGTCGCCACCGCCCCAAGGCGCGCACCCCCCGAGGCAGCCCTGCCCCGGCAGCTTTCCCGCTGCCCGGCCCGGGGCGACCCGCATCACCCGTGGCCTTGCTCGAATAAAGGCCAAGCCGGTGGCGCCACCTCGGCGCCGAGGCGAGCACGCGCGTTCGTGCGGGGCGGAAGCCATTTTCCCCGGTGGCCGCCGCTCGCGTTCGCGGACCCCGGTTGCGAAAGGGAATTTAAAGCCACGGCAAACCCATCTCTACCCACACACTTCGCAGAGCGCCTTTTGCGTTTGAAGGAAGCAGAAAGAGTGTTTTGAGAGCTATTTAAAAAGTCCCAAGCCATGGCGCTGAATTTTTGTGAGCTGTTGGCTAAACCGCTTAAAATACGTGTTCATCTCTATCAGCCTGAATTTTCATTTCCTGTCTCCCTTCTAGTGAGCCATATAAGTGTTTCTGGGTATTAGTTTGCATTCAGCGTCCACAAAATGTTAAGAAAAATCTAGAAAGTTTTAGAAGCCAGAATCTATTTTTAGCCGTCCGAGGAACTATTTTTTCTTACCTCATAAAGGTGGCGGAAGGTTACAGGATCCCGGCTGTGAGTTGCCCTCGGCCTATAAATGCGCCTCTCCCGGGCTCTGAGGCAGGCATTCAGGCAGCGAGCAGAGAGAGCGCAGGAGGCAGCTGAGCAGCTTGAGGAAGCCGCAGATAAGTTTTTCTCTTTAAAAGACCAGCTATAGGTTACTTTAAACTTTAGCAAATGTAAATAGGAAATAACTTTCTAAAATATTGCTTAGTACTAAAATTTAAAAGTAATTTTGTAACAGTTTAAAAAGAGACTAGGAAGGCTTATTTTCAAAGTTTGAGGAAGAGAGAAGAAAAATATTTGTACAAGATGACGGAGATTGAGATGAAGCTTCTTCACGGAGTAAAACTAATTTTCTAGAAATTGTCGGAAGGACTGCAGAGTCCTTAATAGTCTTTAAAGAGTAACCTTGTAAATTAAAATTAAAACGTCAGTTTAAACTATCTAAACCTCATTTACAAGAAGTTGTAGGTGCTGAAAATGAAAAAAACCTTTTAAAAATAAAGAATAGGTGATTAATTGGCTTTAAAAAGGTTAAATTGAAGGTGGTTAAGAGACCTTTATGGCGCAGGAGCGTGAGTCATTTGAAGCCTAGTTTATCTTAAAGTATTTGCTGAAAAAAAGACGAAAATGTGAAGGATTAATTGGGAGTGATAGGGTAAAAACAATTTGGAGAAAGAAGATTAGAAGTTTGAAGTGGAAAACTTGAAGACAGAAGTATAGAAAGGTGAAGAAAAGATAGAGAAGACATAGGAAAACTAGAAGATTAAAATGCTCCTTTAGAAGACAAGATAAAAATTTTAAGTTCACAATATAGGAAACAAAACTAGGAGACAACTAAGGTTGAAGTGTGCCAATCTTAGAAGAAAACTAGAAGATAGAAACAAGATAGAAAATGATTGAAAAAGCCAAGGAAGAAAGGTATTTCAGATAGAAAATGAAAGAATCTAAGACAACTGGATACATGCATTCAAGATAAAGAGGTAGAAGATTAGAGAAGTTTGAAGCCAGAAAGTTCGATAAAATAGAAGAACTGAACAATGAGGAAATGGTTGCTTAGTAATTTTCAAAAAGCCCACCAGTTTTAATTTCTGGTGGTGCAGAAATTAGAAGTGCCTCATATGAGGGTGTTAAATATGTAGGCCAGAGCCAATTGAGAAGATTTTTAAACTAGAAACTATATCAAAAAACTACAGGACTGAAGTAAGAAACTAAGGCAGAATGCTTTTGGAAGAATTTAAGAAAATTTAAAAGGCCTTAAATCCAGTAATTTAGTTTGATAAATATAAAGGACTTTGATTACTGAAGTGTTTCAAGATCTACCAACTTAATGTTTTTGCATTGGACTTTGAGCTAAGATGCCTTGTAAAGTTCTAAGGACTAGCGTTGACAGCAGACCCAGGTGCTACACAGAAGTGGATGCAGTGAATCTAGGAAGACAGGAGTCCAGGAGCCGGAGTTGGTGAAGCAGCAGTTCATGAAGATAGGAGGGAACCCAGGAGCCAGTGCGATTTGGTGAAGGAAGCTAGGAAGAAGGAAGGAGTCCTAACGGTTGTGAAGCTAGGAAGGCATTGGAGGAAGGCGGAGCCAGTGCGGTGTGGTGCAGAAGCTAGCTGGCGCTTGGCTTGGCGACTGCGAGCAGAGGCGGCAGCGGGCGTTGGGAATAGGTAGCCGGCCCTAGACCAGCGTGGCGCAGTGAGCAAGGCTGCAGGAGAGCCAGTGGCGAGGGAAAAGTCCGGGCGCTCGGCCGTGTGTTGTTCTGTAACTTAAGCGTGGAGTGTGGTAACTTTTTACTTTGCTTTCCTAATGCTAACGGGGGAGTTGTGTACTTTTGTGCGGAAAGGGATTTATTTAATGGGGATGCGTGTATATGTCCATGTAGGCCGATTTCCGGGTGTTGTAGGTTTCTCTTTTTCAGGCTTATGTTCTCATGCATCTTGTCTGAAGCTTTTGAGGGCAGACTGCCAAGGCCTGGAGGAATGGTAGATGGCAAGTTTTTTGTTTATTTTCACCAGTTTGAAGGAAAACACCAAGTTTTTATAGAACAATTCTGCACAATTTCAAGCCGCCTGTTTTTAGTTGGCAGTGAAGTATTTGGTGAACAGAATGTTTATTCCTCACCCTGAATTAGTTTTGTAAATACCTGGGTGTGTAACTGGGGGGAAAGTTGTTTTTTCTTGTGGGGATGGGGGCAAAATGTTTTTTGAGTTCTTTTCCCCTTAGGTCTTTCTAGAATCCTAAAGGCAAATGACTCCAGGTAACAGAAAAAAAGAATCCAGTATCAGGATAATCAGGACACCACAGGTTTACAATTTCTAGAAACTAGAACCACAAGTAGTTCCATTGGAGAACTGGCTGGTAGTTAACTCTGTCTTTACCCTCCTTAACCAGACTTTTAAAGTGCTTAACCCCTTAAACTTGTTACTTTACACCATTTGGGAATGGTCTTAACAGGGAAGAGAGTGGGTGGGGGAGAAAATGTTTTTTTTTTTTCCAAAGATTTTCCACAGATGCTATAGTACTTATTGACAAACTGGGTTAGAGAATTCATGTACTGCTATGCTGTTGGCACGAACACCTTCAGGGATTGGAGCTGCTTTTATCCTTGGAAGAGCTTTCCCAGTTGAAGCTGAAAAGTCCAGCACAGTGCAGCTTTGGTTCATACTCAGTCAACTCAGGAGAACTTCAGAAGCGCTTGACTAGGCCAAATGTTGAAGTTAAGTTTCCAAGTAACATAAAGTGACTTCATTAAAGGGGAGGGGCACATTTGGCAATTAGTTGGCAGTGGCCTGTTTGGGATGGGGGGGGGTGGGTTTAGGTAATTGTTTAGTTTATGATTTCAGATAATTCATACCAGAGAAACTTAAATACTTAGGATGGAAAGCTAAAGAAATCTGAACTTCCAAGTTGGCAAGTAACTCCCAAACATTTAGTTTTGGTTTCCAATTTTTGAATTGAGCACCCTGGGAAGATTCGGGAAGATTTTACTGGGTGTACCAGTGCATAATATGGTATAGTATCTGTTCCCCTTAAAGTGCATAGGGCTTGGGGAAGGAAAGTGTTGGACTCCGGGGGTTGGTCTGGCTTATTGGAATGACATAGCTGCAGTCTTGGGAATTTTAAAAGCTTAATTTTGGATGTAGATGGTAGTGTGTGGTTCTCTTTTGGAATTTTTTTCAGGTGATTTAATGTAACTTAATACTACTATAGGAACTTCAGAGCAAAGGAGGTGGCTAAATGACCCTGAAGGGATTTCTTCTGATGGTAGCTTTTATATTATCAAGTAAGATTCGATTTTCAGTTGTGTGTGAGCAAGTGTTTCTAGCGTAGGAAAAATATTTTTCCTTTGACTGGCAAAGCAAGATGTGAAGGTATGAAATTTTGTGAATTGTATCTTATCTGTAAATCATAACTAAGAATTTTAATACTTCAGCCTAAATGTAAATGTCTCAAAGGGTGGGCTTTTGTTGATGAGGGAGGGGAAACCTTTTTTTTTTCTGTAGACTTTTTTCAGATAACATCTTCTGAGTCATAACCAGCCTGGCAGTATGATGGCCTAGATGCAGAGGGAACAGCTCCTTGGTGAATGATAAGTAAAGGCAGAAAAGATAATGTCATACCTCCATTGGGGAATAAGCATAACCCGAGATCCTTACTACTGATGAAACATTGTCTGCATACGCAAAAAAAAAAATATATATTGAGCAAATGAAAGCTACCAATTTAAAGTTTTATGGAATCTACTATTTAAAAATAATGGCTTATCAAGTTATACTCAAAAAATGAGAAACAATGAAGAAATGTCCATCTCAAAACTGCTTTTACAAAAGCAGAATAAAATGGAATGAAATGAAAAAGTCCATACTACATTGTACCTGGAGTGAAAGAAGCTGAAATAATTGAGTTGGGAACAAGTGGATTGAGAGGAGGCTGTGCTGTGTGCCAATCTTTCGTTTGCCTCAGACAGGTTTCTCTTCATTATCAGAAGAGTTGCTTCATTTCATCTGGGAGCAGGAAACAGCGGGCAGCTGTTGACAGATAAGTTTAACTTGCATCTGCAGTATTGCATGTTAGGGATAAGTACTTCATAATAATAGTGGCGGTGTTCAGTATGGATGGCACTTTCCTGGCCCCTTCTCACAATTTCAGGATTGTGAGAAATTTTCCCATCGGCCTTTTAAAATAGGGTCTTGTGCCTGTGGGTTTCCATAGTGGGATGATACTCCACACTCAGGCACTAGGATCATGATTCTTTCAAAAGTCTCTTAAGTGATTAGTGCCTTAGTCACAATGCTTAACAAAACAAAATATTTTTAGCTTTGAATCTATAAGACCTTAAGAGGGATAGCGTAATGTGCTGTTGAGTCAGATGTTAATCTTGCTATAATTTTAATGTTACCTTGTGATGTATATTGTGCATAAAACCGTTAAATCGTACAAATTAATAAAATATTTTATTAGAGAATGTATGCTTTTAGAAAGCTGTCTCCTTATTTAAATAAAATTGTTTGTCTGTAGTTAGTGTTGGGGCAATCTTGGGGGGTATTCTTCTCTAATCTTTCAGAAACTTGTCTTCGAACCCTCTTTAATGGACAAGATCAGGAATTGAGCGGAAGACCGAATTTAACGTTAAGGCAGGAAAGACCAATTTTATTCCTTCATAAAGTGATGAACATTTAATAATTCCAGGCACAGGGCAATAGAGCCCTCTAAATAAGGAATAAATACCTCTTAGGTGGGAGAATAATGATCAGTGTAAAAGGTAATTAACTACACGTTTCCAGCAGGAGTTTCTAAGTTGACAGTGATTAAATAACCTCTTCCACATGTCCATAGTTTGCATGTTAACTTCAAATGCTTATGATCATCTCAGGTGTTAGCGTTTAGCACTGTTCAGCTAGGCACTGGGGGCTTGTGGGTTTTTTTAAGAATTTTCCTTTGCAGAGGCTTCATTTCACCCTTCATGAAGCTGTTCAGGATATGAGTGCTTGGTCTGCCTTCTGCTAGTGAGTGAGGCCTTGCAGTGAGTTTGTCAGTATACTCAAATTTTCCTGGAATTTGTGGAGGGAAGGGAGGAGGGGAAGGGGCTTACTTGTTTTAGCTTCTTTTTTACAGACTACACAGAGAATGCAGTTGTCTTGACCTCAGGTCTGTCTGTGCTTTTGGCAAGTACTGTGCAGTGCTGTTCTGGTCCGCTGCTATTAGATTGCATTGTGAAACGGCTGGAGTATGAGTAAAAGTTGTTTCCCCAATGCTTGGAGTAGTAATTGTTGAAGGAAAGATCCATGAGTGACAGAGGCTGAGTGTTGAGGAAAATTCTGCAGCTTTAAGTAATCCCTATTTGAAGCCAAATACCTTTTGCTGTACTGCCTTAGGTAAAAGTCTTTTGTTCCTTTCTGGGAGGGGGTTGGGGGGCACTGAAGCCTTTAGTCTTTTTCAGATTGCACCTTAAAATCAGTGACAAGAATAAATTGAAACGAGCAAGTCTTCAAGAAATTTAACTGGCAAGTGGAAATGTTTGAACAGCTCAGTGGTCTTCAGTGCATTGTCTGTGTGGGTTTCTCTCTCCCTTCCCTTGGTCTTAATTCTTAACACAGGAACATTGATTGAGAACAGCAGACACGTATTCGAAGGGCCAGAGAAGCCAGACCAGTAAGGAAAAATAGCCTATTTACTTTAAGCAAAGCAGACATTCCGTGGTAAATGTGGGGAGTGGGGACTACTAGTTCTTTCAGATGGTACTCTTCAGACTGTAGAAGGAACATCCAGTTGATTGCATCAGTGGACAAATTGAGGACAACAGGTGAACAAGCTTTTTCTATCTTTACGTACAGAGATCAGTTCCGGGGAAGTAACTTAGCGTCAATTAAACAGACTGCAGCTTTATGCTGGGTCCATAGCATGTGAGCAAGTTGTGTGTTGGCCTGGGGGTGGAGGGGTGAGGTGGGCGCTAAGCCTGTTTTTAAGATTTTTCAGGTACCCCTCACTAAGGCACCAAAGGCTAAAGTAGGACAACTGGAGCCTTCCTGTGGCAAGAGACGACAAAGCACTATTACTAAGGTTGAAGGTGGCGTCAGCCTCGTAACCTAAATTTTATTAGCTGAGGATTTGCCTCAATGCCTTTCTGGAGGGAAGCATCAAAAGAGTGCTCCCTGGGCTTTCCTTAGCTTTCAAATAAGCTGTTTTCATAGCAGCTTTAGACAAAGCCCAAATCTCAAGTAATGTTTGAAGGGGAGGGAAAGGGGGAAAGCGGGCAACCAGTTTTCCCTAGCTTTTCCAGAACCTGTTAAAAACAAGGTCTCCCCACAAGTGACTTCTCTGCCACATCGCCACCCCCTGCCTTTGGCCTAGCACAGACCCTTCACCCCTCACCTCGATGCAGCCAGTAACTTGGATCCTTGTGGGCATGGTGCGTAATCAGTTTCAAGGTAACCATGGTGCCGAGGCCCGGTGGGTTGCACTGAGAGGCCATTAATTTGTGAATTTTTAACAGAATATTAAAACCACATAGCGATGTTTTACGATTATATACACTTATCCAGTGACTAAAACCAACTTAAACCAGTAAGTAGAGCAATAACATGTCCAGAATTGTAATGCTGGGTGGGAATGTGACCTGTCAGCTGAAGAAGATAGGTGTGTAGCAGTGCAGAGGGCTGCTGGGTGGGATTGCACAAATTCTCTGCTAAGACTTTTTCAGGTGAAGGTGACAGACTTGGCCAAGCTAGCATCTTAGCGGAAGCAGATTCTCCAGTGCTCTTCAGTAGGGCTCTGAAGGTTTTTCTTTTCCTGAGAAAACAAAACTCTTTGTTTTCTCAGGTTTTGCTTTTTGGCCTTTCCCTAGCTTAAAAAAAAAAAGCAAAAGATGCTGGTGGTTGGCACTCCTGGTTTCCAGGACGGGGTTCAAGTCCCTGCGGCGTCTTTGCTTGCCTGCAGACATCCTTAGGACTGGCTCAGGAGGTGGGAGTTGACAATGCCATTGAAATACTCAGCTTTGTTGAATTTGTCTAAACCCCCACCAGGTTGTACATCTGTATTCATGTGAGCACATAACTGTATTGTCTTTTTCCAGGAATCCCGCATCTGGTTTTGGAGAAAGCCCCACTATTAAGAACTATTTTATGAAATAAAAAACTGGAAAGCTCTCTACTTGTGTAGTTCTTGTTTATAAACCAAATCCATCAGGTGTTAACATTAACTTGCACATACAAAATACACCAAACCAATTCATTATCCTGTGTAAGGTGTACTAACTTAAATGAAAGCCAAGTCTCAGTGGGAAAAGATAAGTGTTGGCTGGTTTAACCAGGGGTCTAAACAACAATGTAGTCTTTAAATAGGGAAGGGTTTTGGGAATGGTGGAGGGTAGTGGATGAGTAGGATTCCTAGGAAAAAAAAATGTAAATGGCCATCCAACTGTGAAGTAGCAGTGGTCCCAGTTAAACTCTTTAAGGGATGTTTGTATTCTCCCCTGAGCAGTATACCAACTAAGCCCTTTGGTCTCCCCACTCACTAAGTGTGTGAACCCAGTTGATGGGAGTGCTGGCTTGCAGCCCAGACAGCCCTCCTACTCCCATTGTATCTAGTTTGCTGCCTTTTAAATTTTGAGCCACAATTCCTTTAAAACTTTTTTTAGGGTGTAGATGGACACCATTTTTTTTTTTAATACAGTGCTAAGGATCCAACCCTGTTCCTCTCTAGGCAAGCTACAGCCCCATCCCTAGCCCTCTTTGTTTTGAGACTGGCCTCAAACTTGTAACTTAGATTAGTTTGTGCCACCACATCTGCCTCCTTTCCTTCAGGTGTGGGTATTCTGCTGCTGCTCAGATGCCATTCCTGGAGCGATGCTCATTCCTGGTAAACCAGAGGTTGGGCTAATGATGTATCCAGCACAATGAGGGGTGGGGGGCCTTGAGCAGGACTTCAACAAGCGCTAAGGGCCCTGGGCAGAGAGATCTTTCTAAACCAGGGCTTTGCCTGGTGCAACGGTACTCACCTGTAATCCCAGCCTAGCCAACTTTGGGAGGTGTGGCTCAGTGACAGCACTCTTGGGTCCAGTCCTCAGTTTGCAAAACAACCACAGAGCCCTCACCAAGTACAGTGAAAGCAGGCTCTGGTCAGGTGTTAAGTAAACAGCTGGATCTGAACCCTGTCTCCAGTGCTCCAGTACTGTTCTGGGTCCCCGTTTTCACAGGTGGAGCAATGGCCCAGACAGGTCAGTCACTGACCAACCCAACCTCTTCCATTGAGGTGCTGCAGTGGGGTGCGGGCCAGCTCCCCCTGACTGGGGAGGGGGGAGTTGGGAGGAGACACCACATAGTACCCTGGCTTAGGATCCATTCTGAGTTGGTGCCCAGGAGAGCAAATGAGGAGCAGAGGCCTGGAATTTACTAAGGGCCCAAGACTGAAAATGTAAACCCCAGGTACGGATCAGAACTGGCAACAGGAAGGATGGAAAAGCAGGCCGGAAGCCACAAGTGCCTTCTGAGCACAGAAACTGAAGGGACAGCAAGAATTCCCCGGAAGGTTATGTTGGTCAACAGGCCCAGGTGTGTCCTTATGTGCTGCTCCAGCTGTACAAGCGCTACTCACTGAATTTTAAACGGCAGCTCCACCGTTCACTAACTTCTCCAACCCGTCCCTCTCAAGCTCCAGGCCCTTGACCAACGGGTGGTTGGTATGGACCTGGCAGCAGATTTCTGGCTTCATCTGGGAAGGGATGAAATTAGGAGAGGATTTGGGGAGGGAGCGGGTGCAGGGTGAGATCTGGGAGGGTCTGTGTAGAGAAATAGACACAGGTCTATTCAGGGAGAAACCTACCGAGGGGGCCCAGTGGAGCCAGAGACCCCCCCCCCCCCGCCATTTAAGCCTGGGGTGGATATTAGAGGGAACGAGGGGGAGGGGGCCAAGGTGGGAGTTTTCTGGTGAAAACGGTTTCGTCAGTGTGATTTTTCTGCTAAGGGCTGGGAGTCAACAGATTCTGATAAGGGAATCAGTAGATGTCAAAACGGTGAGTAGTAGGCTTGCAGTCTGGCTCTCGTGAGTGATTGCTGGTAATTTTCCCCATCCATCAGTTTACAACCTGGTTGTTGATTCAGAAGTCCTGGCTACCGGCTCCCATAAGCTGGGAAGCAGAAGATGCAGCCTAGCCTATCCAGGCCTCTATTTCCCCCGTGCGCTGTCCTCACTGCCAGGAAGGAGGAGCCACAGAGAGGCCTAGGGATCCTAGGAGATGGCAGGGCTTTGCTGCCCTCTGATGAATAAATGCGGTATTGCTCTGTCCTTGGCCTATGTCGTTAATTTGGTGAATTTGTTGATTTGGTTCAACAAGCAGGTACTTTTATTGCTGAGCAGAATTCCATTCATCTGCGAGTATAAATTTGAGTGGGTTCCAGTTCTTGGCAATTGCGAATAAAGCTTCTCTAGGTATTTGTGTGTAAATGTGTGCGGACATATGCTTTTATTTCTCTTGGATTTTGTTGGGGGTTTTTTCCCCAAAGAGAGAGGGACAATGAGAGAGAAAGAGAATTGATTTTTTTTAAGTGAGAGAGACAGAGGAGAGAGAATCAATTTTTATTTAGTTTTTCATACAGCTTTTGTTACTCTGAGGCTTCACTGTGTATGTTTTGCTGGGGTTTGAATTCCTGTACTCACGCATGCCAGGCAAGCGCTGTAACCTCTGGGTCACTGCTCCAGCCCCAGATTTCTTTCTTTTTTTGTACTGGGGATTGAACCCAGGGGCGCTTAACCACTGAACCCCACATCCCCAGCACTTTTTATTTTTCATTTTGAAACAGAGTCTCACTGAGTTTCCCAAGCTAGCCTGGAACTTGCAATCCTCCTCCCTCAGCCTCCCAAGTTGCTGGGTTACAGGTGTGTGCCACATGTCTAGTGAAGAGTAGGAGTTTTAAATCTTTTTTTTTTTTTAAGAGAGAGGGGGACAGTGAGAAAGAATCGATTTTATTTAGTTTTTTTTCATGTGGTCTTCTTTGCTCCGATACTTCATTGTATACGTGGTGGTGCTGGGGTTTGAACCTGTGTCCTCACACATGCCAGGCAAGCGCTGCAACCACTGAGCTACTGCTCCAGTGCCAGGAGTTTTAAATCTTTTTTTTTTTTTTTGCAAGCGTAGTGGATGAATTTTATTACAGAAAGTAAAGCATAGGGAAAAGAGCAGACTTCCCCCAGAGTGGGGGAAGGGGACCGAGCCCAGGAGTTTTAAATCTTGAACAAACTATTGGTACAAACAATAAATGTAAGGAATTTCAAAATAATTATGAAAGAAGGAAGCTTTTAATTTTTTAAATTTTATTTAATTTTTGGTGGTGTTGTGCTGATGAAATCCTCTGCCCCTGAGCTACATCCTCAGCCCACAAGAAACGAGTTTTTAAAAAGTGTACACTGGAGGCTGGATCGGTGGCTCCACGGTTACGGCGCTTGCCTGGCATGCGCAAGTACACGGGTTCAAACCCCAGCACCCACATACACAACTAAGTGTCAGCAACGAAAGCAACGTGAAAAACTCAATAAAAATTGATTCTCTCTCTCTCTCTCTCTCTCTCACTGTCCTCTCTTTTAAAAAAAAATGTACACTGGGGGTTGGAGCAGTGACTCGGCGGTTATGGCGCTTGCCTCGCATGCGTGAGTAAGAGGGTTCAAACCCCAGCACCACGTACACAAGTCTTGGAGCAACGAAACCCACATGAAAAACTAAAAATTGATTGATTCTCTCTTAAAAAAGGAAAGATGGCTGGGGATGGAGCTCAGGGACAGAGTAGGGCACTTTTCTCGTATATACAAAGCCTCATGTTCCACCCCAGAACTGGAAAGAAAGAAAAGGTGGCGGGGGGCACGTAAACAAATCTAACCTAAATCTAGGCTATGATGACAGCAGATGAAACTTTGGGGAGAAACCCGTGGTAGCCGTCTGATTGTGGTACTGGCTTCAGGGATGGGTGCTGAAGTCAAAGCTCATTGAACTGCAAACTTCAAATACTTGCAGATTCTCCTAGATCAGTAAAGCTGTAAAAGAGAGGGTGTGCACGTACACAAAAAGAGGCCTTGTTGAGCACTTACTGTGTGCCAGACAGAGGTTGCTAGGGACGCAGAGAGAAAGAGGTGAACTCTCTTGAGTAGCTTGAGTCTTTTTTTTTTTTTTAAAGAGAAACTTTGTTTTTTTTTTAGTTTTTCAAGTGCCTTTTGTTGCTCAGAGACTTCATTGGGTACGTGGTGCTGGGGTTTGAACCCGTGTACTTGCGCATGCCAGACAAGCGCTGTAATCACCAAGGCACAGCTCCAGCCCAGTAGCTTGAGTCTTGAAGACCCAAAGAAATGTATCACTCACCTCCACCCAGCAAGTGAGCCCCCAGCGCTTATGTGGCCCTCGCCTGCTGGTTGCATGCACTTGAGAAGTTATGTGATCCCTTTAAGCCTCGCTTGGTTCTTCTGTTAAATGGGTATAATAATGCCTTGCCCTGGGTGGTGCCACTGAATACCAGCTTCATTAAGGACTCAGGGAGCTTTTCTTGTGAAGTGTGTCCCAGGGGCACAGGAGTGATGCCCTCCATGTGATCAGGGAGGGCAGGGAGCACCTGAGCTGAGCCTCACACAATGAATAGGAGTTTGCCAGATGAACCACAGTGGGTTTTGCTTCTGGGGAGCAAAGGATGAGACAGTTGATTCCAGCTACCATGTTGATCAAGGAGAGGGCACGCACCTGGGTATGGCACCCATATATGGGAAGACAGGAGGAGTCACCCAGGGTGGGACACAGGGAATGCCAGGGCAGGATGCTGGAGGGCTGCCTGTCTGTGGGATCACACCTCAACCTCGCCAGTCACCAAGAAGTGACATGTGCTATGGGGTCACTAGCTCCCTGTCAGCCTCCATTCTCAAGCTTCCCACCTTTGCTTTTTTTTTTTTTTTTTTTTTTTTTTTGTAACAGGGATTGAACCCAGAGGTGCTCTTCCACTGAGCCACATCTCCAGCCCTTGTAATTTTTTTATTTTGATACAGGGTCTCTCTGAGTCACTTAGGGCCTTAAACTGCTGAGGCTGGCCTCCAATTTTTTTTTTTTTAAGAAAGACAGGACAGTGAGAGAAAGAGAGAGAGGAGAGAAGCAATCTTTATTTAGTTTTTCATGTGACTTTCATTTCTTGGACACTTGGTTGTGTACGTGGTATATGCCAGGCAAGCGCCATAACCGCTAAGCCACTGCTCCATCCCCCCCCCTTTTTTTTTAAACAGAGAGAGACAGAGAGAGAGAGAAAGAAGTTTATTTAGTTTTTCATGTGGCTTTTGTTGCTTTGACACTTAGCTATGTACGTGGTGCTGGGGTTCGAACCTGTGTCCTCACACAGGCCAGGCAAGTGTGTAACAGCTGAGCCATTGCTCTGGCCCCCCTATTTTATATGTTTTGATTGACATAATCATTGTGCACATTTATGGGTGCAACATGCGAGTTGCTACTTTTTTTTTTTTAAACAGTTTTTATTAGGGTTGGGGATTTAGCTCAGTGGCAGAGCGCTTGCCTAGAACGCACAAGGCCCTGAGTTTGGTCCTCAGCCCTGAAAAAATAAACAACAATCAACTTTTATTTAGTTTTTCGTGATTTTCATTGCTCCTAGACATTATTGTGTATGTGGTGCTGGGGTTTGAACTCGCGTAGGTGTGCATGCCAGGCAAGCGCCGTAACAACCGAGCCATCGCTCCAGCCCAGCGACCTGCTACTTTGATACAAGCATATGCTATGCAATGCTTGAATCATGGCAATTAGCATATCTGTCACCTTAGCCATTCATCATGTCTTTGTGGTGAAACTATTACTGCCCTTGTGCCAGGCGTGGTGGTACTCACTTGGAGTCCCGCGAGGGTGAGGCAGAAGATCAAAAGTTTGAGGGCTGGAGTGGTGGCTTGGCAGTAACGGTGCTTGCCCGGCATGCACAAGTACGCGGGTTCGAACCCCAGTACCACGTACACAACAAAGTGTCAGGCAACAAAGATCACGTGAAAAACTAAATAAAATAATTGCTTCTGTCTTTCTCTCTCACTGTCCCTCTTTCTTTTAAAAAACAAAAAGAGTTTGAGGCCAGGCTTGGAAACTTAGTGAGACCCTATCTGAAAATAAATAAAAAGGGTTGGGGATGAGTCTCCGTGGTTAAGTGCCCCTGGGTTCAATCTCTGGTACCAAAATAAATAAATAAATAAAATCATGCTCCTTTCTTCCTGGCTCAAGGTCCTTCTTCCTAAGGGGCTTCCATTGCAAGTCCTTTCCTTAAAGTTTTCCCAGTGGCAGATTTTCAGAGTCTTTGATTTTTACAAGGAGTCTTTTTTTTTTTTCAGTGCTGGGTATTGAACCTAGACAAGCGCTCCACCACTGAGCTACATCCCCCAAAGTCTTTATTTCAGCTTCCTCTACTTTGCTCTCAGTTTTTGCTTCCGACAGTTTAGCTGGGTATGTCATTTAAAAAGCTGTTGCTCAGGGCTGGAGTGGTGGCTCAGCGGTTTTGGCGCTTGCCTGACAAGCACGAGGACCCGGGTTCAAACCCCAGCACCACTTACACAACTAAGTGTTGGAGTGACGAAGGCCATGTGAAAAACTAAATAAAGTTGTTTCTCTCTTTCTCTGTCTCTCTCACTGTCCCTCTCTCTTTTTT